>JASAND010003969.1:0-21830 GCA_030248195.1 Trissonchulus latispiculum | reverse complement strand
CAAGCTAAACTGGCATGAATGGTTTGCCGCCGCTTCTTTCTTTAGGCAGCTAAGTTTGTCGCGTCGATTTTCGGGAAATGGTTGCCCTTGAAAGGGCAGTTGGGATAAGTAATTTTTCAGTAAATATCGCTAAAAGTTACTTGATACACCCTCTTAAAGGGAGTCCTAGCAAATCCACCAGCTCAACTTGACTACCGGCTTCGAAAAAAGTGCTGATCCGGCTGTTCTAAACAATTTGCCCACTTTTGCGGACTCCAACGGTGTAACTTTTGACCATATCTCGAGATTCACAAAAGCTAGAGAAATTGCGATTGCAGATTAGGAATCTACGTCCCTGAATTACCACAGGACTTACTTTTCAATCAAATCCGAGATTAAAAGATTTTATCCATTTTTGACACCTTCACCTGAAAATGGTTGCCCATAAAAGGGCAGTTGGGATAAGAAATTTTCTTCTAAATATCGCTGAAAGTTACTTGACACTTCTTTTTAAAGGGTGTCCTAGCAAATCCACCGGCTAAACTTGACTAACGAGTTCAAAAAACAGATATTAGGCGTTTCTGGGCAGTTTGCTCACTTTTGCAGTCTCCAACAGTGTAACTTTTGGCCATATCTCGAGATCCACAAAAGCTACAAAAATTTCGATTGCAGATTTGGAATCTGCGTCCCCGAATTACCCTAGGACTGACAACCAAATCGGAGACAAAAAATTTTCGACCATTTTTGAGAATCGCCTTGGTCCCTCCCCCCTTACGATTTTAAAAAATTAAATTCCCTGCCCTGGTCGACTGGGTGGGTCTAGAGCGATGAAATTAAAATGGGCCAGGTTTGGGACCAACCCCCACATACCCACCAAATTTCAGCTCCGGGCGTTGAGCCTAGCTTGAGTTAATAGGGGGGGACAAGAAGAAGAAGAAGAAGAAGAAGAAGAAGAAGAAGAATAACAAGCTAAATTGGCATGAATGGTTTGCCGCCGCTTCTTTCTTTACGCAGGTACGTTTGTAGTGTCGATTTTAATCAAATCAGTGGGAAAAAGCATTTTCCGTGCTGTTTTCGGAAAATGGTTGCCCATAAAGGGGCAGTTGGGATTAGGAGCATTCTTTCGAAATGGTTGCCCTGAAAGGGACAGTTGGGATAAGCAACATTCCCTGGAAATGGTTGCCCTTAAAGGGGCAGTTGGGATAAGGATCTTTTCTTGAAATGGTTGCCCTTAAAGGGACAGTTGGGATAAGCAACATTCCCTGGAAATGGGTGCCCTTAAAAGGGCATTTGGGATAAGGAATGTTTCTGCAAATGGTTGCCCTTAAAGTTGCAGTTGGGATAAGCAACATTCCCTGGAAATGGTTGCCCTTAAAGGGGCAGTTGGGATAAGCAACATTCCCTGGAAATGGCTGCCCTTAAGGTGGTGATTCCTTTTGGAGACATCAACTTTGAACCTCTATTACTCATTCATTCCTTGTAGTTAAGAAGCCATTTTTATACAGCCACGTCGGAATTTTAGGGGAAAGAAAAAGAAAGAAAATGAGAAGAATTCTTTAAATAAAGAAAAAGAAAAAGAAATTCGGCTTCAATTTTCTTTAATTTAAAGAAAATGGCAAAGAAAAGCGGCTTCCTTTTAGTTTAGTTTCATAGTCTCTTTCTGCTTTACTCAAAGTAAGTATCAAAGAGAGATTGACAGCTGTTACTCTTGTAACATATGCATTCATAGCATAGACCACATACATTAAAGCAAGCAGGAGTCCTTTCGCAAAGGGTCACTAGGCTGGGTTGCTTACGCAAAATTGACTGACAGCTGAAACCTGAGACAGCCTAATACACTTTCTTCTTTAAAGAAAAAGAAAATAGAGTCCAAATTTCTTCTTTCGCAAGAAAAAGAAAAAGAAAATGGAAAGAAAATTTAAAGAAAATTTTTCCCCTAAAATAACGGCGTGGCTGTATCAAAATGGAGCTTAACATTTTCTCTTTCTAATGCATACAGTGATCATAACTTTAGTTTTTGAAAATTATTTTTCTGCATTTTCGAAGTAATTTAATTTTCCAGATTTTTTGCAGACTAAACTAAATTTTTTCATGAGGCGTCAGCCACATCATTCGTTTCCACTATTAAATAGCTGGGGACCCTTTTTTAATTATTATGATATCGCTCTTCGCTATAAAGAAATTAGCTAAAATGTAAGCGCAACCTGGATTTTACCTACTTTTCCCAACTTTAGCAAGCGACCATTTTAGCTAGAAAGCAGCAATCGGGGCAACTAAAAAAGGGTCCCTGGGTATTTTTGTGTAAAACACGTTCAGTAAGTGGCAACCCTCTAGCTTGCATAGTGAATGCTCCACAATCGCTGGAAAAAATTTGGTCATGTTTTTGCAAAAACTACATTTTTTATGATAGCAGCTCACGGGATAGCAGTTGGAAGATTATCATGCCTTGGATAATCGGCCTCGACGAGACCTTCAAATTGACGCCCTTAGTTTAATTTTACGGCTTGCGTAGCTCAAGAAAAGGCGGATTATTTGATTTCTGCAAAAATGACAATTTTTTAACGTCAAAATAAGAAAATCAGCTATATCTCACTATAGAGAAAAGCTAGAAAGGAGCTTCGAAAAGAGAAAATGTAGAGCATAACAAGTTCTTTCGAATGAGTATAGTCACGGCTATGCAGCTACTGTCTAAATATCAGAAATCGGCAAAAACCGCCCTGAACGGAGACTTCAAAGTTTTGAAGCGGGATTGCGCGGAGGGTGTTAGGATGCTAAAAGAACTTATTTTGGAAAGTTTCATCAAATTTCATCTTGATTTGAACCGACAACCAATAATATGTGCCCAAAAGGAATCACCACCTTAAAGGGGCATTTGGGATAAGGAATTTTTCTGGAAATGGTTGCCCCTAAAGTTGCAGTTAGGATAAGCAACATTCCCTGGAAATGGTTCCCCTTAACGGGGTAGTTGGGATAACTAATTTTTCAGTAAATATCGCTAAAAGTTACTTGACACACCCTTTTAAAGGGAGTCATAGCAAATCCACCAGCTCAACTTCACTACCGGCTTCGAAAAAAGCACTGATATTAGGCTTTTCTAAACAATTTGCTCACTTTTTCGGACTCCAACAACGTAGCTTTTGGCTATCTCTCGAGATCCACGGGAGCAAACATTTCGATTGCAGATTTGGAATCTGCGTCCCCAAATTACCCTATGACCGACTTTTCAACCAAATCGGACATTAAACGTTTTTATCCGTTTTTGACACCTTCCTCTGAAAATGGTTGCCCATAAAAGGGCAGTTGGGATAAGAAATTTTCTACTAAATATTACTGAAAGTTACTTTACACTTCTTTTTAAAGGGTATCCAAGCAAATCCACCGGCTAAACTTGACTAACGAGTTCAAAAAAGACAGATATTAGGCGTTCCTGGGCAGTTTGCTCAGTTTTGCGGTCTCCAACAGTGTAACTTTTGGCCATATCTCGAGATTCACAAAACCTAGAAAAACTTCGATTGCAAATTTGGAATCTACGTCCCCGAATTACCCTATGACCGACTTTTCAACCAAATCGGACATTAAACGTTTTCGACCATTTTTGACACCTTTCCTCTGAAAATGGTTGCCCATAAAAAGGCAGTTGGGATAAGGAATTTTCGATTAAATATTGCCACAAGTTACTTGACACTTCTTTTTAAAGGATATCCTAGCAAATCCACCGGCTCAACTTGACTAACGAGTTCAAATAACACAGATATTAGGCGTTTCTGGGTAGTTTGCTCACTTTTGTGGTCTCCAACAGTGTAACTTTTGGCCATATCTCGAGATTCACAAAAGCTAGAAAAATTTCGATTGCAGATTTGGAATCTGCGTCCCCGAATTACCCTAGGACTGACTTTTCAACCAAATCGGAGACAAAAAGTTTTCGACCATTTTTGAGAATCGCCTTGGGTCCCCCCTTACGATTTTAAAAAATTAAATTCCCTGCCCTGGTCGACTGGGTGGGTCTAGAGCGATGAAATTAAAATGGGCCAGGTTTGGGACCAACCCCCACATACCCACCAAATTTCAGCTCCGGGCGTTGAGCCTAGCTTGAGTTAATAGGGGGGGACAAGAAGAAGAAGAAGAAGAAGAATAATAAATCCTACCGGCATCAACGGGTTGTCGCGCATTTTCCTCTTATTCCTCTGTGCTTATATTGGCTCGGGCTCAAACTCAGTTTTGGAACATTTTCAGACTTTGGCCCTATCACAACTTTTTCCCTACTCGCTGAGAGCTTTCGAATAAGTACCATATTGACAACTTTTAGGACAATTTTTAAAATTCCTGTTTTTCCGGGAATTCCCGGATTTTCAGTTTTTCGGCTGTAATTTTCGCTGGACGCATTTCCGGAAAATGTCGCAAGAAGGAAAGTTGCTCAGCTCGACGAGTTCTTTCATTTGAGTACCATATTGACCACTTTCCGAAAAATTTTTCATAATCCGGAATTTTCCGGGCCTAATATCTCGAAATCCGTGAATTTTCCGGGAACTTCAATTTCAGATTCGAAATCAGCACCACCGACTTACCCTATGACCAACTTTTAAGCAAAATCCGAGACAAAAAATTTTTAAGTCCAAAATCCGGGTTTTCGTGAATTCCCGGATTTTCAGTTTTTCGGCTATAACTTTCGCCAGACGCATTTCCGGAAAATGTCGCAAGAAGAAAAGTTGTTCAGCTCGGCGAGCTCTTTCATTTGAGTACCATATCGACCACTTTTGGAGAAATTTTTCAAAATCCGGAATTTTCCGGGTCGAATATCTCGAAATCCGGAAATTTTCCGGAAATTTCGATTTCAGTTTCGAAATCAGCGTGGTCGACTTACCCTATGACCAACTTTTAAGCAAAATCGAAGACAAAAAATTTTTGCTCCAAAATCCGGGTTTTCGTGAATTCCCGGATTTTCAGTTTTTCGGCTATAACTTTCGTTAGACGCATTTCCGGAAAATGTCGCAAGAAGGAAAGTTGTTCAGCTCGGCGAGCTCTTTCATTTGAGTACCATATCGACCACTTTTGGAGAAATTTTTCAAAATCCGGAATTTTCCGGGTCGAATATCTCGAAATCCGGAAGTTTTCCGGAAATTTCGATTTCAGTTTCGAAATAAGCGTGGTCGACTTACCCTATGACCGACTTTTGAGCAAAATCGGAGACAAATAATTTTTACGTTTCCCTTGGTCCCCCCTTACGATTTTTAAATTTCCGGGAGCCGCCATTCCCGGAATCCGGGAGATATCGGGATGCGCTTACAAACGGGAGCACTTCAGGTCACCCTCCAACTATGGTGAGAATTTCAGCCCGATCGGTCCAGCCAATCTCGAGAAAAAGGGGGGGGACACAAATGTTGACCGGAATAATAAATAAACTAGCGCTACAGCAAGAATGTGTTGCCCACAACTGGTTTTTCTGTTTATTTTTCTGCCATAGCTTTCGCTAGAGGCATTTTCAGAAAATGTTGCAAGAAGGAAAGTTGCTCAGCTCGACGAACTCTTTCGTTTGAGCACGATATCGACCACTTTCAGAGAAATTTTTCAAAATCCGGAATTTTCCGGAACGAATATATCGAAATCCGTAAATTTTCGGGAAATTTCGATTTTAGTTTCGAAATCAGCGTGGTCGAATTACCCTATGACCAACTTTTGAGCGAAATCGGAGACAAAAAATTTTTCAACCCAAAATCCGGATTTTCGTGAATTCCCGGATTTTCCCTTTTTCGGACATAACTTTCGCTAGACACAATTTCGGAAAATGTCGCAAGAAGGAAAGTTGCTCAGCTCGACGAGATCTTTCATTTGAGTACCATATCGACCACTTTTGGAGAAATTTTTCAAAATCCGAAATTTTCCGGGTCGATTATCTCGAAATCCGGAGATTTTCCGGAAATTTCGATTTCAGTTTCGAAATCAGCGTGGTCGAGTTACCCTATGACCAACTTTTGAGCGAAATCGGAGACAAAAAATTTTTGACCAAATTTAGGATTTTGAAATTTCGCCTTGGTCCCCCCTTACCAACCGAAAAATTCCGGGATTCGCCATTCCCGGAATCCGGAAGGTATCGGATCCATCTTGCTTCCCGGAGATGTCCTAGTCAAGGGCTTCAAAATAAGGTATCAACCACCCCTGTACCCCTTCCCAATCTCGAGATCTAGGGGGGGGACAGACGGATAATAATAATAACAAGCAAATTGGCATGAATGGGTTGCCGCTGGCATTTTTCCTTTTATAAACAAGATATACGTATAAGTCAATTATCCTACGATATTACTCCTTGTCCCTATGACAACTTTTTATATACCCAAAGAGATCTTTCGATTGATACCCATATTATCGTTTTGCCATAACTTTTGATTTTGACCCATTTTGGCCGGCTTTGGTCATATACCCCTTTGAGGCCCCGTAACTCATTTTCTCTACATTTTGGTGCTTTGGTCCTATTACAACATTTTATCTACGCAACGAGAGCTTTCGAATGATATCCATGTTGGGCGGTTTCTGTTACTTTCAGTTTTGACCCATTTTGACCGATTTTGGCCATTTTTGACCCATTTGAGGCTGCGTAACTCATTTTTCCTCCACTTTGTTGCTTTGGCCCTGTTACAACTTTTTATCTACGCAACGAGAGCTTTCGAATGATACCGGCATCGACCGGATACGACAATTTTCAGTTTTGACCCATTTTGGACGGTTTTGTCCATTTTTGACCCCTTTGGAGCCCCGTAACTCAGTTTCTGGACATTTTGGTGCTTTAAATCTATTACAACTTTTTATCTACGCAACGAGAGCTTTCAAATGATACCGATATGAGCCCGATCTGAGTACTTTCAATTTTGAGCCATTTTGGCCGTTTTTGGCCATTTTTCACCATTTTTCGCCTCATAACTCAAAATGCGTGCATTTTCAGGCCTTGACCCTATTACAACTTTTTCATTACTCGTCGAGAGCTTTCGAATGATACCAAAATTAGCTCATTTGGACAACTTTTTTATTTTACTCATTTTTACTCACGGGGGTGCTCCGGGAGCACCTCTGCTCCCCCGGGGCTCCCCGCGCTTCCGGGAGCAGTTCAAGTCAAGACCTTCAAAATGAGGTATCAACCACCTCTCTACCCCTTTCCAATCTCGAGATAGAGGGGGGGGGACAAGAATCCGGAGAATAATAAATAAATAACTAGCGCTACTGCAAGAATGTGTTGCCCACTACAACGTTTTTCTGTTTATTTTTCTGCCGTAACTTTCGCTAGACGCAGTTTCAGAAAATGTTGCAAGAAGGAAAGTTGCTCAGCTCGACGAGCTCTTTCGTTTGAGTACCATATCGACCACGTTTGCAGAAATTTTTCAAAATCCGGAATTTTCCAGAGCGAATATCTCCAAATCCGTAAATTTCCCGGAAATTTCGATTTCAGCTTCGAAATCAGCGTGGTCGAATTACCTAATGACCAACGTTTGAGGGAAATCGGAGGCAAAAAATTTTTTGGTCCAAAATCCGGATTTTCGTGAATTCCCGGATTTTCAGTTTTTCGGACATAACTTTCGCTAGACGCATTTTCGGAAAATGTCGCAAGAAGGAAAGTTGTTCAGCTCGACGAGCTCTTTCATTTGAGTACCATATCGACCACTTTTTGAGAATTTTTTCAAAATCCGGAATTTTCAGGTCGAATATGTCGAAATCCGGAAATTTTCCGGAAATTTCGATTTCAGTTTCGAAATCAGCGTGGTCGAGTTACCCTATGACCAACTTTTGAGCGAAATCGGAGACAAAAAATTTTTGACCAAATTTTGGATTTTGAAATTTCGCCTTGGTCCCCCCTTACCAACCGAAAAATTCCGGGATCCGCCATTCCCGGAATCCGGAAGGTATCGGAGCCATCTTGCTTCCCGGAGATGTCCCAGTCAAGGGCTTCAAAATGAGGTATCAACCACCCCTGTACCCCTTCCCAATCTCGAGATCTAGGGGGGGGACAGACGGATAATAATAATAATAATAATAATAATAAGCACAGACCAATAACAAAGTGTTGCCCATTCCTTTGGAAAAGTGGGCAACACAATAATAATAATAAAAAAAAATAACGGACATACCCAAGTTAAAGGGTTGCCTTTTTGTGAAAAAGCGGCAACCCAATAATAATAAATCCTACCGGCATCAACGGGTTGTCGCGCATTTTCCTCTTATTCCTCTGTGCTTATATTGGCTCGGGCTAAAACTCAGTTTTGGAATATTTTCGGACTTTGGCCCTATCACAACTTTTTCCCTACTCGCTGAGAGCTTGCGAATAAGTACCATATTGACAACTTTAAGGACAATTTTTAAAATTCCGGTTTTTCCGGGAATTCCCGGATTTTCAGTTTTTCGGCCGTAATGTTCGCTGGACGCATTTCCGGAAAATGTCACAAGAAGGAAAGTTGCTCAGCTCGACGAGTTCTTTCATTTGAGTACCATTTAGACCACTTTCGGAAAATTTTTCAAAATCCGGAATTTTCCGGGTCGAATATCTCGAAATCCGCAAATTTTTCGGAAATTTCGATTTCAGTTTCGAAATCAGCGTGGTCGAGTTACCCTTTGACCAACTTTTAAGCAAAATCCGAGACAAAAATTTTTAAGTCCAAAATCCGGGTTTTCGTGAATTCTCGGATTTTCAGTTTTTCGGCTGTAACTTTCGCTAGACGCATTTCCGGAAAATGTCGCAAGAAGGAAAGTTGTTCAGCTCGGCGAGCTCTTTCATTTGAGTACCATATCGGCCACTTTTGCAGAAATTTTTCAAAATCCGGAATTTTCCGGGTCGAATATCTCGAAATCCGGAAATTTTCCGGAAATTTCGATTTCAGTTTCGAAATCAGCGTGGTCGACTTACCCTATGACCAACTTTTAAGCAAAATCGGAGACAAAAAATTTTTACGTTTCCCTTGCTCCCCCCTTACGATTTTAAAATTTCCGGGAGCCGCCATTCCCGGAATCCGGGAGATATCGGGCTGCCCTTACAAACGGGAGCACTTCAGGTCACCCTACAACTATGTGGTGAATTTCAGCCCGATCGGTCCAGTCAATCTCGAGAAAAAGGGGGGGGACACAAATGTTGACCGGAATAATAAATAAACTAGCGAAGTAGCGAGAATGGGTTGCCGCGGCATTTTCCGTTTATAGATTGCTATATCTCCCAAAAGAGGCACCTTTGTGACCCAGTATAGTGTGATTCGTGTAGTCCGTATCGAGAGCTCTCAATAGAGTACCAAATTGACCATATTTAGAGTTGTTTAGATTTTTGGTCATTTTGGTAGATTTTGACCATGTTTGCCCCCTTTGAAGCTCCGCAACTCAATTTTCGTACATTTTGGCGGCTTGGCCCTGTTACAACTTTTTATGTACTCAACGAGAGCTTTCGAATGAGCCCCATATTAGGTGATTTCCGCTACTTTCAATTGTGAGCCATTTTGGCCAATTTTGACCATTTTTGACCTCTTTGAAGCTCCGTAACTCAATTTTCGTGCACTTTGGCTGCTTGGCCCTATTACAGCTTTTTATCTACTCAACGAGAGCTTTCGAATGATACCCATATTAGGTGATTTCCGGTACTTTCACTTTTGAGCCATTTTGGCCGATTTTGACCTTTTTTGACCCCTTTGAAGCTCCGTAACTCAATTTTCGTACATTTTGACGGCTTGGCCCTATTACAACTTTTTATCTACTCAACGAGAGCTTTCGAATGACACCGATATGAGCCCGACCCGAGAACTTTCAATTTTGAGCCATTTTGGCCGTTTTTGGCCATTTTTTGACCATTTTTCGCCTCATAACTCAAAATGAGTGCATTTTCAGGCCTTGACCCAATTACAACTTTTTCATTACTCGCCGAGAGCTTTCGAATGATACCAAAATTAGCTCATTTGGACAACTTTTTTATTTTACTCATTTTTACTCACGGGGGTGCTCCGGGAGCACCTCTGCTCCCCCGGGGCTCCCCGCGCTTCCGGGAGCAGTTCAAGTCAAGACCTTCAAAATGAGGTATCAACCACCTCTCTACTCCTTTCCAATCTCGAGATAGAGGGGGGGGACAGGGGTGGTAACGAGATGATGAATAATAATAATAAACGGACATACCCAGATGAAAGGGTTGCCTTTTTGTTGAAAAAGCGGCAACCCAATAAATAAATAAATAAAGAAACTTAGCCATATCAAAGGGTTGTCTTTTTTTTTAAAAAAATGCGACAACCCAATAATAAATCCTACCGGCATCAACGGGTTGTCGCAGCCATTTTCCTGTTATCTAAAGGGCCAAAACTCAGTTTTGGTATATACATTTTCAGAACTTGGTTCTATTGCAACCTTCTTCCTACTCGTTGAGGGCTTTCAAATGAGTACCATATCGACTAGTTTTGAGACAATTTTTAAAAATTCCGATTTTCCGGGAATTCCCGGATTTTCGGTTTTTCGGACGGAACTTTCGCTAGGCGCATTTTCTAAAAATGTCGCAAGAAGCAAAGTTGCTCAGCTCGACGAGCTCTTTCATTTGAGCCCCATATTGACGACTTTTAGGGAAATTTTTCAAAATCCGGAATTTTCCGGGCCGAATATCTCGAAATCCGTAAATTTTCCGGAAAATTAGATTCCAGTTTCGAAATCAGCGTGGTCGACTTACCCTATGACCAACTTTTAAGCAAAATCGGAGACAAAAAATTTTTAAGTCCAAAATCCGGGTTTTCGTGAATTCCCGGATTTTCAGTTTTTCGGCTATAACTTTCGCTAGACACATTTTCGGAAAATGTCGCAAGAAGGAAAGTTGCTCAGCTCGACGAGCTCTTTCATTTGAGTACCATATCGACTACTTTTGAAGAAATTTTTCAAAATCCGAAATTTTCCAGGGCGACTATCTCGAAATCCGTAAATTTTACCTTACCATTTTTAAAAATTCCGGGAGCCGCCATTCCCGGAATCCGGGAGATATCGGGCTACCCGCACTTCCGGTACCACTTCACCCCACCCCCAACTGGTACTGATAATTTCAGCCCGATCGGTCCAGCCAATCTCGAGAAAAAGGGGGGGACAAGATTGTTTACCGATATAATAAATAAACTAGCGAAGTAGCGAGAATGGGTTGCCGCGGCATTTTCCCTTAGAGACACGGGTCTCTGTCAGAAGAATGCAACAGTTTTTTGGTCGTAACTTTCGCTAGACGCATTTCCGGAAAATGCCGCAAGCAGAAAAGTTGTTCAGCTCGACGAGCTCTTTCATTTGAGTACCATATCGACCACTTTCGGAAAAAATTTCAAAATCCGGGTTTTCGGGAATTCCCGGATTTTCAGTTTTTCGGCTGTAACTTTTGCTAGACGCATTTCCGGAAAATGCCGCAAGCAGAAAACTTGTTCAGCTCGACGAGCTCTTTCATTTGAGTACCATATCGACCACTTTCGGAAAAATTTTTCAAAATCCGGGTTTTCGGGAATTCCCGGATTTTCAGTTTTTCGGCTGCAACTTTTGCTAGACGCATTTCCGGAAAATGTCGCAAGAAGGAAAGTTGCTCAGCTCGACGAGCTCTTTCATTTAAGTACCATATCGACCACTTTCGGAAAAATTTTTCAAAATCCGGAATTTTCCGGGTCCAATATCTCGAAATCCGGAAATTTTCCGGAAATTTCGATTTCAGTTTCGAAATCAGCGCTATCGAATTACCCTATGCCCAACTTTTGAGCAAAATCGGAGACAAAAAATTTTTACGTTTCCCTTGGTCCCCCCTTACCATTTTAAAAATTCCGGGATTCGCCATTCCCGGAATCCGGTAGGTATCGGAGCCATGTTGGTTCCCGGAGATGTCCTAGTCAAGGGCTTCAAAATAAGGTATCAACCAGCCCTGTACCCCTTCCCAATCTCGAGATCTAGGGGGGGGGACAGGGGTGGTAACGAGATTAATAATAATAAAAACGGACATACCCAGATGAAAGGGTTGCCTTTTTGTGTAAAAAGCGGCAACCCAATAAATAAATAAATAAAGAAACTTTCCCATAACAAAGGGTTGTCTTTTTTTTAAAAAAAATGCGACAACCCAATAATAATAAGCACAGAACGATAACAAGGTGTTGCCATTTCCTTTGGAAAAGTGGGCAACACAATAATAATAAGCACAGAACGATAACAAGGTGTTGCCATTTCCTTTGGAAAAGTGGGCAACACAATAAGAATAAGTCAAAAGGCATCAAGTGGTTCCCGCCCGACATTTTTCCGTTTATATACAAAATGATTTCATTTTTAGGAAAAGTATTGCGATTGAGCCTTTTATGTCTATAACAACTTTTTATCTACTCAGCGAGACCTTTCGAATGACACCGGTATCGACCGGATCCGACAATTTACTATTTTGTCCCATTTTGACCAATTTTGGCCATTTTTGGCCCATTTATGGCTCTGTAACTGATTTTTCCGACATTTTGACGCGTTAGCCCTATTACAACTTTTTATCTACGCAACTAGAGCTTTCGAATGATATACATATCAACCGAATTGAACAACTTTCAATTTTGGCCCATTTTGACCGTTCTGGCCATTTCTGATCCCTTTGAGGCTCCGTAACTCATTTTTCCGACATTCTGCCGCTTTGGCCCTATTACAACTTTTTATCTACGCAACGAGAGCTTTCGAATGATACCAGTATTAACCGGATACGACAATTTTCAGTTTTGACCCATTTTGACCGGTTTTTACCATTTTTGACCCTTTTGGGGCCCCGTAACTCATATTTCCTACATTTTGACTCTTTGGCCCTATTACAACTTTTTATCCACGCAACGAGAGCTTTCGAATGACACCGGTATCAGCCGGATCCGACAATTTTCAATTTTGGCCAATTTTGACCGTTTCTGGCCATTTTTGACCCCTTTGGAGCCCCGTAACTCATTTTTCCTACATTTTGACGCTTTGGCCCTATTACAACTTTTTACCTACGCAACGAGAGCTTTCGAATGATACCCATATGGGGGGGTTTCCGTCACTTTCAATTTTGACCATTTGCAGCATCACCGTATCGAGTAATTGCTAATTGCCTGACACTATGGTACCCAGGTTCCCGGAGGGTCTTCCCGCATCGGGTGCCACCCTACATGCCAAATTTCAGGCCAACTAGTTGACTCTAGCTCGAGATAAAGGCGGAAAACCCCTTCAAACGGCCGTTTTGGCCGTTTTTGGCCATTTTTGACCATTTTCGGCCTCGTAACTCAAAATGAGTGCATTTTCAGGCCTTGACCCTATTACAACTTTTTCATTACTCGCCGAGAGCTTTCGAATGATACCAAAATTAGCTCATTTGGACAACTTTTTTATTTTACTCATTTTTACTCACGGGGGTGCTCCGGGAGCACCTCTGCTCCCCCGGGGCTCCCCGCGCTTCCGGGAGCAGTTCAAGTCAAGACCTTCAAAATGAGGTATCAACCACCTCTCTACCCCTTTCCAATCTCGAGATAGACAGGGGGTACACGAAATTGTGGACAATAATAATAATATATAACTAGCGCTACTGCAAGAATGTGTTGCCCACAACAGGTTTTTCTGTTTATTTTCTGTCATAACTTTCGCTAGGCGCATTTTCAGAAAATGTCGCAAGAAGGAAAGTTGCTCAGCTCGACGAACTCTTTCATTTGAGTACCATATCGACCACAATTGGAGAATTTTTTCAAAATCCGGAATCTTCGGTAACGAATATCTCGAAATCCGTAAATTTTCCGGAAATTTCGATTGAAGTTTCGAAATCAGCGTGGTCGAATTACCTTATGTCCGACTTTTGAGTGAAATCGGAGACAAAAAATTTTTTGGTCCAAAATCCGGGTTTTTGTGAATTCCCGGATTTTCAGTTTTTCGGTCATAACTATCGCTAGACGCATTTTCGGAAAATGTCACAAGAAGGAAAGTTGCTCAGCTCGACGAGCTCTTTCATTTGAGTACCATATCGACCACTTTTGGATAAATTTTTCAAAATCCGGAATTTTCCGGGTCGAATATCTCGAAATCCGTAAATTTTCCGGAAATTTCGATTTCAGTTTTGAAATCAGCGTGGTCGAGTTACCCTATGACCAACTTTTGAGCGAAATCGGAGACAAAAAATTTTTGACCAAATTTTGGATTTTGAAATTTCGCCTTGGTCCCCCCTTACCAACCGAAAAATTCCGGGATTCGCCATTCCCGGAATCCGGAAGGTATCGGACTGCCCAACTGAGAATCCAACGTCCAAGTGAATATCTTCAAAATGAGGTATCAACCACCCCTGTACCCCTTCCCAATCTCGAGATCTAGGGGGGGGGACAGACGGATAATAATAATAATAATAATAACTAGCGCTACTGCAAGAATGTGTTGCCCACGACACATTCCTTTGGGGTATAAATTTTGCTAGACACCTTTTAAGCCGTTTCTGTTCAGGAAATCTGTCCCAGGGCTCAAAGAGCTTTCAATTAAGTACCATATTGCCCATGTTTCAACGAATTTTTGAAAATCCGGTTTTTTCCGGAAATTCCGGATTTTCCAATCTGCGGCCATAACTTTCGCTAGAAATATTTCCGGAAAATATTGTAAGGATGAAAATTACCCAGCTCAACGAGCTCTTTCATTTAAGTACCATATCGACCACTTTTGGAGAAATTTTTCAAAATCCGGAATTTTCCGGGTCCAATATCTCGAAATCCGTAAATTTTCCTGAAATTTCGATTCCAGTTTCGAAATCAGCGTGGTCGAATTACCCCATGACCAACGTTTGAGCGAAATCGGAGACAAAAAATTTTTTGGTCCAAAATCCGGGTTTTCCGGGAATTCCCGGATTTTCAGTTTTTCGGTCATAACTTTCGCTAGACGCATTTTCAGAAAATGTCGCAAGAAGGAAAGTTGCTTAGCTCGACGAGCTCTTTCGTTTGAGTACCATATTGACCACTTTTGGAGAAATTTTTCAAAATCCGGAATTTTCCGGGTCGAATATCTCGAAATCCGTAAATTTTCCAGAAATTTCGATTTCAGTTTCGAAATCAGCGTGGTCGAGTTACCCTATGACCAACTTTTGAGCGAAATCGGAGACAAAAAATTTTTGACCAAATTTTGGATTTCGAAATTTCGCCTTGGTCCCCCCTTACCAACCGAAAAATTCCGGGATTCACCATTCCCGGAATCCGGAAGGTATCGGAGCCATCTTGCTTCCCGGAGATGTCCTAGTCAAGGGCTTCAAAATAAGGTATCAACCACCCCTGTACCCCTTCCCAATCTCGAGATCTAGGGGGGGGACAGACGGATAATAATAATAATAATAATAAATCCTACCGGCATCAACGGGTTGTCGCGCATTTTCCTCTTATTCCTCTGTGCTTATATTGGCTCGGGCTCAAACTCAGGTTTGGAACATTGTCAGACTTTGGCCCTAGCACAACTTTTTCCCTACTCGCTGAGATCTTTCGAATAAGTATATACCATATTGACAACTTTTAGGACAATTTTTAAAATTCCGGTTTTTCCGGGAATTCCTGGATTTTCAGTTTTTCGGCTGTAATTTTCGCTGGACGCATTTCCGGAAAATGTCGCAAGAAGGAAAGTTGCTCAGCTCGACGAGTTCTTTCATTTGAGTACCATATCGACCACTTTCCGAAAAATTTTCAAAATCCGGAATTTTTCGGGCCTAATATCTCGAAATCCGTAAATTTTCCGGGAATTTCAATTTCAGATTCGAAATCAACACCACCGACTTACCCTATGACCAACTTTTAAGCAAAATCCGAGACAAAAAATTTTTAAGTCCAAAATCCGGGTTTTCGTGAATTCCCGGATTTTCAGTTTTTCGGCTATAACTTTCGCTAGACGCATTTCCGGAAAATGTCGCAAGAAGGAAAGTTGTTCAGCTCGGCGAGCTCTTTCATTTGAGTACCATATCGACCACTTTTGGAGAAATTTTTCAAAATTCGGAATTTTCCGGATCGAATATCTCGAAATCCGGAAATTTTCCGGAAATTTCGATTTCAGTTTCGAAATCAGCGTGGTCGACTTACCCTGTGACCGACTTTTAAGCAAAATCGGAGACAAAAAATTTTTACGTTTCCCTTGGTCCCCCCTTACGATTTTTAAAATTCCGGGATTCGCCATTCCCGGAATCCGGGAGATATCGGGATGCCCTTACAAACGGGAGCACTTCAGGTCACCCTACAACTATGGTGAGAATTTCAGCCCGATCGGTCCAACCAATCTCGAGAAAAAGGGGGGGGGACACAAATGTTGACCGGAATAATAAATAAATAAATAAATAAATAAAGAAACTTAGCCATATCAAAGGGTTGTCTTTTTTTTAAAAAAATGCGACAACCCAATAAGCACAGACCAATAACAAAGTGTTGCCCATTCCTTTGGAAAAGTGGGCAACACAATAAATCCTACCGGCATCAACGGGTTGTCTCAGCTATTTCCCTCCTATCTAAAGGGCCAAAACTCAGTTTTGGTACATTTTCAGAACTTGGTTCTATTGCAACCTTCTTCCTACTCGTTGAGGGCTTTCAAATGAGTACCATATCGACTACTTTTGAGACAATTTTTAAAAATTCCGATTTTCCGGGAATTCCCGGATTTTCGCTTTTTCGGACGGAACTTTCGCTAGGCCTATTTTCTAAAAATGTCGCAAGAAGCAAAGTTGCTAAGCTCGACGAGCTCTTTCATTTGAGCCCCATATTGACCACTTTTGGGGAAATTTTTCAAAATCCGGAATTTTCCGGGCCGAATATCTCGAAATCCGTAAATTTTCCGGAAAATTAGATTACAGTTTCGAAATCAGCGTGGTCGAGTTACCCTATGACTAACTTTTAAGCAAAATCGGAGGCAACAAATTTTTAGTCCAAAATCCGGGTTTTCGTGAATTCCCGGATTTTCAGTTTTTCGGCTATAACTTTCGCTAGACGCATTTCCGGAAAATGTCGCAAGAAGGAATGGTGTTCAGCTCGGCGAGCTCTTTCATTTGAGTACCATATCGACCACTTTTGGAAAATTTTTTCAAAATCCGGAATTTTCCGGGTCGAATATCTCGAAATCCGGAAAATTTCCGGAAATTTCGATTCCAGTTTCGAAATCAGCGTGGTCGACTTACCCTATGACCAACTTTTAAGCAAAATCCGAGACAAAAAAGTTTTAAGTCCAAAATCCGGGTTTTCGTGAATTCCCGGATTTTCAGTTTTTCGGCTATGACTTTCGCTAGACGCATTTCCGGAAAATGTCGCAAGAAGGAAAGTTGTTCAGCTCGGCGAGCTCTTTCATTTGAGTACCATATCGACCACTTTTGGAGAAATTTTTCAAAATCCGGAATTTTCCGGGTCGAATATCTCGAAATCCGGAAATTTTATGGAAATTTCGTTTTCAGTTTCGAAATCAGCGTAGTCGACTTACCCTATGACCAACTTTTGAGCAAAATCGGAGACAAAAAATTTTTACGTTTCCCTTGGTCCCCCCTTACGATTTTTAAAATTCCGGGATTCGCCATTCCCGGAATCCGGGAGATATCGGGATGCCCTTACAAACGGCAGCACTTCAGGTCACCCTCCAACTATGGTGAGAATTTCAGCCCGATCGGTCCAGCCAATCTCGAGAAAAAGGGGGGGGGACACAAATGTTGACCGGAATAATAAATAAACTAGCGCTACTGCGAGAGTGTGTTGCCCACCTGCATATTCCATTTGGGTCAGAGCTTTATTTCCTAAGACTTCGATAGCCTCTCGTTCAAGAAATGGGTTCTTCTGTTATATGAATGGTTTTATTCTATTACAATAATGACGACACCTTCATCCTAAAATGGTTGCCCTTAAAAGGGCAGTTGGGATAAGTGATTTTTATAATACACTTTGTTAATACTGCTTCGCACAAATGGTTGCCCTTAAAAAGGCAGTTGGGATAAGTGATATTCCGATTACATTTTGTTAGCACTACTTCATACAAATGGTTGCCCTTAAAAAGGCAGTTGGGATAAGTGACTTTCCCATTCCACTTTGTTAACACTACTTCATACAAATGGTTGCCCTTAAAAAGGCAGTTGGGATAAGTGATATTTTCTGCGTTCCCGGGTTATCCTAGAAACAACTTTTCAACCAAATCGGAGACAAAAAGTTTTTGACCATTTTTGACACCTTTACCTGAACATGGTTGCCCATAAAAGGGCAGTTGGGATAAGCAGTTTTCGACTAAATATCGCTAAAAGTTACTTGATATACCATTCTAAGCGTGTCCTAGCAAAAACACCGGCTCATCTTGATTAACTAGTTCAAAAAAGCACAGATATTAGGTGTTTCTGGGCAGTTTGCTCCCTTTTGCGGTCTCCAACAGTGTAACTTTTGGCCATATCTCGAGATTCTCAAAAGGTAGAAAAATTTCGATTGCAGATTTGGAATCTGCGTCCCCGAATTACCTTATAACCGACTTTTCAACCAAATCGGAGACAAAAAGTTTTTGACCATTTTTGACACCTTTACCTGAACATGGTTGCCCATAAAAGGGCAGTTGGGATAAGCAATTTTCAACTACATATCGCTAAAAGTTACTTGATATACCATTCTAGGCGTGTCCTAGCAAATATACTGGCTCATTTTGACTAACGAGTTCAAAAAACACAGATATTACGGGTTTCTGGGCAGTCTGCTCACTTTTGCGGTCTCCAACAGTGTAACTTTTGGCCATATCTCGAGATTCTCAAAACCTACAAAAATTTCGATTGCAGATTTGGAATCTGCGTCCCCGAATTACCCTATGACCGTCATTTCAACAAAATTGGAAGCAAAAGTGTTTTGACCATTTTTGAGAATCGCCTTCTCAGAGAACCAGAACCCCCGTTACGATTTTTAAAAATTTAAAATTTAAATTCCCTGCCCTGGTCGACTGGGTGGGAGTAGAGCGATGAAATTCACGGATGCACACCTTCTTTGCCGCTCCTTCCAAAATCGAGGTATGAACCACCCCTGTACCCCTTTCCAATCTCGAGTTGAAAGGGGGGTACAAACAGGTGCTAACAACAATAATAATAATAATAATAATAATAACTAGCGACTGCAAGAGTGTGTTGCCCACCTGCATATTCCATTTAGGTCACAGCTCTATTTCCTAAGACTTTGATAGCCTCTCGTTCAAGAAGTGCGTGCTTCTGCAATATGCTTGGTTTTATTCGAATACAATAATGACGACACCTTCATCCTAAAATGGTTGCCCTTAGAAGGGCAGTTGGGATAAGTGATTTTTATACTACACTTTGTTAACACTACTTCATACAAATGGTTTTCCTTAAAAAGGCAGTTGGGATAATTACGAATTACCTTATAACCGAGTTTTCAACCAAATCGGAGACAAAAAATTTTTGACCATTTTTGACACTTTCGCCTGAAAATGGTTGCCCATAAAAGGGCAGTTGGGATAAGCAGTTTTCGACTAAATATCGTTGAAAAATAATTGACACTGCTTTCTAAAGGGTATCCTAGCAAATCCACCGGCTAAACTTGACCAACGAGTTAAAAAAGCACAGATATTAGGTGTTTCTGGGCAGTTTGCTCACTTTTGCGGTCTCCAACAGTGTAACTTTTGGCCACATCTCGAGATTCTCAAAAGTTAGAAAAATTTCGATTGCAGATTTGGAATCTGCGTCCCCGAATTACCTTATAACCGACTTTTCAACCAAATCGGAGACAAAAATTTTTTTACCATTTTTGACACCTTTGCCTAATTATAGTTCCATAAAAGGGCAGTTGGGATAAGCAATTTTCAACTACATATCGCTAAAAGTTACTTGATATACCATTCTAAGCGTGTCCTAGCAAATACACAGGCTCATCTTGGCTAACTAGTTCAAAAAACACGGATATTAGGTGTTTCTGGGCAGTTTGCTCACTTTTGTGGTCTCCAACAGTGTAACTTTTGGCCATATCTCGAGATTCTCAAAAGGTAGAAAAATTTCGATTGCAGATTTGGAATCTGCGACCCTGAATTACCCTATGACCGCCATTTCAACAAAATTGGAAGCAAAAGTTTTTTGACAATTTTTGAGAATCGCCTTCCAGGGAACCAGAACCCCCGTTACGATTTTTAAAAATTTAAATTTTAAATTCCCTGCCCTGGTCGACTGGGTGGAGATAGAGCGATGAAATTCACGGATGCACATCTTCTTTTCACGCTCTTCAAAATGAGGTATGAACCACCCCTGTACCCCTTCCCAATCTCGAGTTATAAGGGGGGTACAAATAGGTGCTAACAACAATAATAATAATAATAATAATAAACAGACAATAGTAATGGTTGCCCTCTTCCTTTGGAAAGGTGGGCAACACAATAAACAGACAGTAGAAAGGGTTGCCCTTTTTTCCTTTGGAAAGGTGGGCAACACAATAAATAAATAAATAAAGAAAGTTAGCCATATCAAAGGGTTGTCTTTTTTTTAAAAAAATGCGACAACCCAATAACTAGCGCTACTGCAAGAATGTGTTGCCCACAACAGGTTTTTCTGTTTATTTTTCTGCCATAACTTTCGCTAGACGCATTTTCAGAAAATGTCGCAAGAAGCAAAGTTGCTCAGCTCGACGAACTGTTTCGTTTGAGCTCCATATCGACCACTTTCAGAGAAATTTTTCAAAATCTGGAATTTTCCGGAACGAATATCTCGAAATCCGTAAATTTTCGGGAAATTTCGGTTTTAGTTTCGAAATCAGCGTGGTCGAATTACCCTATGACCGACTTTTGAGTGAAATCGGAGACAAAAAATTTTTCTACCCAAAATCCGGATTTTCGTGAATTCCCGGATTTTCAGTTTTCGGACATAACTTTCGCTAAACGCATTTTCGGAAAATGTCGCAAGAAGGAAAGTTGCTCAGCTCGACAAGATCTTTCATTTGAGTACCATATCGACCACTTTTGGAAAAATTTTCCAAAATCCGGAATTTTCCGGGTCGAATATCTCGAAATCCGGAAATTTCCCGGAAATTTCGATTTCAGTTTCGAAATCAAAGTGGTCGAGTTACCCCTATGACCAACTTTTTGGCTGAAATCGGAGACAAAAAATTTTTGACAAAATTTTGGATTTTAAAATTTCGCCTTGGTCCCCCCCTTACCATCCGAAAAATTCCGGAATTCCGCCATTCCCGGAATCCGGAAGGTATCGGAGCCATCTTGCTTCGGGAGATGTCCTAGTCAAGGGCTTCAAAATGAGGTATCAAGCCACCTGTACCCCTTCCCAATCTCGAGATCCAGGGGGGGGACAGACGGATAATAATAATAATAATAAGCACAGACCAATAACAAAGTGTTGCCCATTCCTTTGGAAAAGTGGGCAACACAATAATAATAAGCACAGAAGAATAACAAAGTGTTGCCCATTCCTTTGGAAAAGTGGGCAACACAATAAATAAATAAAGAAACTTAGCCATATCAAAGGGTTGTCTTTTTTTAAAAAAAATGCGACAACCCAATAACACGACGAGAATAAGGGTTTGCCCTTTTCCTTCGGAAGTAGCGGCAAACCAAAAATCGTTTTTCCGATTTCTATCCCTACCACACAAATTATA
Organism: Trissonchulus latispiculum; assembly: GCA_030248195.1. NCBI lineage: Eukaryota > Metazoa > Nematoda > Enoplea > Enoplida > Ironidae > Trissonchulus > Trissonchulus latispiculum. The sequence goes on along the minus strand of JASAND010003969.1, from coordinate 294 downwards.
ATTTAATCGAATCGCATGCAAATGATGGTTTGCATAGGAACACTATTTGCAGCGAATCATCATGGACATTTCTTTATTTTTAGAACTGTCATAATTCTATTGCACGTTTTTTATAGAAATTGCATCCGAAGGTTTAAAGGGTAGAGTTTTGAAGTTTCTTTTGGGGGATCTGGAATGATGATGAAAGTGGATTTGCCGTAAGTTCAAGCTGATAACTGAAGAGGTTCAGGTCCACAATTGTTTGACTAACTTCCATGGAATGACCTTCACCCGTGATAAGCTCTGCTCCACGGT
>JASAND010003968.1:0-19320 GCA_030248195.1 Trissonchulus latispiculum | reverse complement strand
CATTTTCACCAGATTGCAGAGTTTGCTGGGTACACCATCCGCTTCCAAAATAGACAATAGCCCAGATCTGTCGCCAGAGTCAAATGCTGACTTGAAATCTATGAATCCAATCAAGGTGGGCCTTCCGTACTCGTAGCGCGACTCCAAAATGCGGCGTAAAGAAAATATCTGGTCCACACAACTTCGGTTGGGTCGGAAGCCGGCTTGATTTTCACGAAGTACCCGTTCATACGATCTTCCCAGCCTTCGCAGAATTACAAACTCCAGTACTTTGTAAGCAGAGCACAGCAAAGAAATCCCGCGGTAATTGGAGCAGTCGGACCTGGAGCCTTTCTTGTGCAATGGAATAACGATAGAAGTATTCCACCCATGGGGCAGTTCCTCGCTCTCCCATATCAGCACTATGAGCTGGTGCAGACGACTAGCAACCGCAGCACTACCAGCAGCTAGTAGCTCCGCCGGGATTGCGTCCGGACCTGCAGCTTTTTTTGACTTCAAGCATTTGACAGCATCCTCCACCTCCTGTAGAGATGGTGGTTCGTCACTGCATTGCAAGAAGCCCAGAAACGGCAGTTCATCAGGTAACAGCGGATTTGCAGGTGGATCACAGTTTAAAAGGTTGTCGAAATGCTCCTTCCACCTGCTGATTTTAGCTTCGTTGGCCGAGATGGGAAGACCTCGATTGTCATTCAAAATTTCGCTTGGCTTAGATCGTGGCAGGCCTAGCTTCTTCATTATTTTGAAGACACTGTACCATTTTCCGCTGTTGAGGGCATCGTTCATTTCGGAGGCAACTGATTTCCAGTAGTTATTACGATCCCTTCTGATGTTATTCCTGATCTGCCTGTTGAGTCGTCGGTGTTCAGCGTTGACGTTGCTGTTTCTGTGAGGAAATCGATTTCTGCGCTCTTCAACCAGATCTAGCGTATCGCGCTGCAATACAACTGCTTGATCTCTGCTCGATGAACCAAGTACACGACCGGCCGCATTTCGGACGTTGCCAGATAGCTCAGTCCACTGTTGATCAATATCTTGGTTTGAATCTTCGGGACTGAATAGGCCCAATAGCTCGTTTACGTATTGGTTCCTGATTACAGGGTCAGAGAGTCTGGACACGGCATAGGACTTTGGTCTTCTGTTGATTTGTGAGCTAAGCTTAACCTGAACCACACATTTGATCAGCGCATGGTCAGATTGAAAGTCAGTGCCCCAGTATGAACGACAGTTTACAGCCGAACCCCTCCAGCGGCTTCGACAAAGCACAAAGTCAATTTGGTTTAAAGTTCTTCCATTCGGGGACCTCCACGTAGCTAGATGTTTTGGTCTGTGCCTGAAGTTGGTGGACAAGGCAAAGAGGTCAAAACGGGCTAAGAGCTCCATAAGACGTTCACCGTTCGGGGTTCTACGTCCCGTAGCGAAATTACCGGCATACCGACGTTCAGCCGGATCAGTCGGACCGAGCTGAGCGTTAAAGTCGCCCATTACCAGCAGGTAGTCTCGCCTAGGAACAGTAGATAGCAAGGCAAGGAGCTCCCGATAGAAGGAGTCGTTCACTGCTGGATCTCTGGCTTCAGTGGGAGCATAAACCGAAATAATCGAAGTGTTGAACGGTTGGGTACGTAGCCTGATATAGGCCAGCCGGTTTGAGATGGGTCTCCAATCCATGACGGAGGTAGACATCCGAGGGGTCAGACAGAAACCAACACCGCCGTACGCGTCATCGCCTCCAGAGTGATACAGCACGTAGTGCGACCATGCTAGCTGCTCGTTATCATAGGAGGGGATTGGTATGTGTAGGGTGCCACAGCCTGAGATTCTGAGCTCCGATAAGCACGCCATCTTCACACCATAACGGCACAGAGACCGAGCCGCTAGACCTTGAGCATCAGCATCCAGAAGGCTACGCACATTCCAGGCTCCAACACAGAGCTGGCTGGAAGCAATGTTTTGCAGGGGCAGCACCATATTATTATTACTGTATTACTGTAACCCGGGCCAGCTTGCGCTGGAAGGAAGAACCTTAGATGCACCCAGTTTGGTGCTTAGCTCCCGAGACAAAAAACAAACAAAACAAGAAAATATAAATTACTCCCAATTACGAGCATTTCACACAGGTATTCCAACAGTCGAGGTAAAGAGAGAGCACTCTAGGCCGTCAGTTAAGCCAGGCAAATGCCGAGGGCCCGCTCACAAAATCACCCCGGAAGGATTCAACCGGTTCCAAGTAGCAGGGCACCCCACCAGCAACCACAAACTAAGACCCGGTACCGCTCCCCGGCACAGCACTCTACCTGGCACCCACTACAGGCCCCGGCCCGGTACAGCAGTCCACTGGGTGTTCTCAGCTCACGCCGGTACACCATGTAGTCCGACTCCCGATGCCACCTTCGGAGTACTCACTCCAGGCAGTCCTCCTTCCCGGAGGGCCATGGCCGTCACAACAGCACCAGACCCTAGCAAGGATCCAAGTGAAGAGCCATTCCACTTTTCCCCGGCAGACACCCACCGAGGCAATACGGTTCCCCAGCACACACCCTTAAGGCTCCTGACGCTTTCACAAGTACCTAATGCTCTCCTCTAACACCATGCTCTGCTGGTCAGCCACTCCACAGTTAATGCTCGCAACGAGATGACAGTAACAATTTGATATGGGCCAGGGGGATTGGAGAAAGCTCACTAAATCAAAACAATCTCCAGCTGGACCGCCGCTCTCACGACTAAGAATCCAGCGAGGCCCCCCGGCAGCACCATAATGAATAATAGAAATAGTATTATATAGCAGGTGGTAATAAAATAGGATCAAATATAATCGTTATAGCAGGAAATGGCACAGATGTTGATGAGATTCCAAGAAATTCCAAGAAATTCCTTTGGATATTACTGGCTAAATTTTTACATGGGCTCGCCACACCCACAACCATCCGAATCTGAAATAACTGAATCAAATGGGTTAAAACCTGAGAGCGAAATGATGAAATGAAGAAGCGAAAGCTCATGAAATGAGCATACATATTTGTGGGGGGGAGCCGTTAGTCAGCCGAGAATGCACCTGCAGTTGATAACAGAGGGCCTGCTAGCTGTCATACTCTTATTATATTAGGTACTCTTGGTCTGACATTTCTAGGAGTCGGGCTGAGAATGTGGTTTACATAATTTTGAAACACATAATCAAATTGTATAGCTTCAAAAAGTTCCAGGAGAACTTCGTATCTCAAAATTTTGTGAAACATTTCTTTGAAAGTGTCTCAGTGGAGGGAAAGAGACAAAGTGGATGGACTGAGAAAACAGGATTTGAAGAATGGCTGGGAAACCAAGACTTCATGGTTGCGTGAAAGTAACTTTTATTTCAGATATCTGCAGTATGTTAGTGAGCTGATGTGCGACAATCCAATTGTACCACACAACCGAGCAGTTAAGCTGAACCAGCTGTGCATCCAGCCCGTTCCCATGTTTAATCGGATACGGTACGGATTAGTGCACAGTTGTCTAAATATTAACTATTTGAGGAACAGAGCTCTAATGTAGGCTCCTGTATCGCGAATTGTGGTGATACGTGGTCGTGGGATTTGTCCGAAATTAGTCTCAAACTTCAATCTTTTGATTTAAAGTAATCAGAACGACGTAATTGTTGTGTTACTACTGTTAAGGTGAGATACAGATAAGTACAGATAAGCAGATAATACAGATAACTACAGATAAGCACCGGCACCCTATAACCTTCTGTAGGTTGGAGTTCTCTCCAGGGGTCACTTTACCTTTACTTACCAAGGTGGTGATTCTTTTTGGACACATATTGTTATTTGGCGGCGTAAATCAAGATGAAATTTGACGAAACTTGCCGAAATAAGTTCTTTTAGCGTTCTAACACCCTCCGCGCAATCCCAATTCAAAAATTCGAGTTTTCTGTCAGAGTGGTTTTTTCCAGTTTTTGAACGTTTGACAGCAGCTATACAATTATGACTATATTCATTCGAAAGATCTCATTGAGCTTCACATTTTTGCTTTTTAAAGCAACTTTCTAGCTTTTCTCTACCGTGAGATATAGCCGATTTTCTTGTTTTGGCGTCGAAAACTTGTCATTTTTGCAGAAATCAAATAATCCAACATTTCTTGTACTACGCAAGCCGTAAAATCAGACTAAGGGCGTCGATCTGAAGGTCTCATAGGGTCAAATTATCCAAAGCATGACCGTCTTCCAACTGCTATCCCGTCGGCTGCTGTCATAAAAATGTAGTTTTTGCAAAAACACGACCAATTTTTCCAAAGATTGTGGAGCATTCACCATGCAAGTTGAAGGGCTGCTACTTAACAGATGTGTTCTGCACAAATATACCCAGGGACGATTTTTTAGTTGTCCCGATTGCTGCTTTCTAGCTAAAGTAATCGCTTGACAAATTTGGAAAAAGTAGGCAAAATACAGGTTACGCACACATTGCAGCTTATTTCTCTATAACGAAGAGCGACTTCACAATAAATAAAATATCGTCCCCAGCTACTTGATGGAGGTATCGAATGATATAACCGATGTCTCGCGAAAAAATTTGCTTGAGTCTGCAAAAAATCTCGAAAATTATACTTCTTCTAAAATGTGTTAAAAATATTTTGGAAAAGCAACATCAGTTTTATGGCATGCATTAAAAGAGAAAATGTCAAGCTACACTTTGATATAAAAATGGCTTCTAAACTCCACGTAATGAATGAGTAATAATGGTGCAAACTTTATGTGACCAAAGGGAATCACCACCTTAAACTAGCTAATCCGTTGATTGAATATTGATCTGTTTTTTCAGCACTGGTTGCCGCCCATTTGTAGAGATTTTTGTTGGAGAGAAACGCTTGTTGTCTACATCCCAAGAATATGAAAAGATGAGGTATATATGATTTTTTAGAATATAATATTATAATTGTGCAAGGATATTTAGGATGCAAGGGTATTTATTAAGGATATAGGATTTTGAGATTGTATTTGATTTCATTGTATCCACGTGGATCCGTGGACTGGTAGCCGTTTTGACTGTATCTTTCTCACTATAATTGAGCAAGGGTAAGCATTGTACAGTGTCTAGTGTATAATATTGGTCACTCGGTGTTGTCCCGTGGAGACTGTGTTTACCTTGTGTCAGCTTATTAAGGGGCCCAGTACGCGAAAATCAACGAGTACTGTATGGGAGCGATGTCGATTTCGTTCCTAGGGTAATATTGTGCACAACCATTTCTTGAGCTCAGGCCTATTTTTCGCTCTATGTGCTGTCGGTTGTAAGTTGTGTTGTTGACTGAATTTAGGCAGTGGGATGTGAGTGATGGTCGTATTCAGCTGGATCTGAATACAGTTGTCGCCGGTGATGTTACTGTAATACTTTATCATGCACGGTCCACATTGGGCGGAAAAGTTCAGGGAAAAGTACGTACAAATGAACTTGGAATTGTTTTTGTAAACGGCTTGTTTAAAAATAGGTGACCATATATTCTGCTTACTGTTTTCACAACGTTGATTTTTTGAGTTTTCGCGAATCGTTTGTTTTTTTCCGAAAAAAAAAGATTGCCGGAAAAAACCTTTTTTCCGGTTTTTTCCATTTTTTTCCATTTTTTTCCTTTTTTTCCGGTCACCCCAAAATTCACCAATGTGCTAAAAGTTGTGTTATTTCATATTTCTGCATGCATAAAAGCCGTTTCCAACATATTTAGTAGCCCCACCGTGTGTGCGCACTTACACAAGCGGTTACAAAGGTTTCAGTATTGATTACAGGAATTATATAATTTTTTTCAGCAGACAATACTGTAGAATAAACTACAGGTGACTTCTGTATACCTTGACGGTTCTGCTAGACCTGGTCTGTGGTTTTCGTAGGTAATACACCTCGTAAAGTAAAGAATACCAGACGTTTTAAAAGGTTTTGGCTGAACATTCCTCTGTTAGACATGGAATTTGTTAAGTCTACCCGAGATAGGCAATCATACCACATTCCATGGCAAAAAATCTTAAATCCCAGAATTAGCTCAAATTCATAGATATTGTCTTATTAATTCATTAAACAGTGTTTCTGATAGTTTTTTTAATGTTCTGATTTCATAAATTAACTCAGAAAATGTCTTGAATATTTTTCCATTTTTTCCGATGCTTCGAAAAAACCCAAATACAATTTGGTCAGATTTAGCATACCCCCACCTACTATGACCCACGGAAAAGGTTGTAAATGTGTGAAATTGCTGGAAAAGCTCAGAAAACATGATATTTTATTGTAAAAATCATCAAAATAACGTTAGGAATATTTTTCCATTTTTTTCCACCCCATCGGAAAAAAATGGAAAAAAACGGAAAAAACCTTTTTTTCCAGTCCTTTTTTTCCGCGCCCATCCCTAGTGTGCTTGCTCTGATCTCGATTTTGAGCGAAAGATAAGAATGTATGATGGGCGTTAGTGCAAAAAAGTATCGCTTTTGAAGCAGCGGTTTTGAGCTGAACAAAATAATAATAATTATTCAAGATCAGGCTGATGGTGGCTGTATGATATGAATTCATCTTTTCCTGTGGTTCATTTCTTTCTTATTATTGCATATTATTATTATGGTTAAATTTGTATTTCAGATGACCTCAATAAAGATATTCCAGATTCAGTTTCATACCGGTTTCATTGAGCCTAGTTCTACATGCATGGAATTGAACAAGTATACGTACATACAGCTAACCAATAGGTTTTGCGACAATCGTTGAATAAACTCCATTGTGAATTCGTGTTTTGTTTTGGTCCATATTCATGGCGCCATCGTTGTATCAGGTAGAATTGTTACCTTGTAAGAATGAAGCATTAAAGCTATCGAAAATATAGGGTTGAACCTCAGAAAGTTATTGTGTGTTCATACTTTGAAATCGTGTAGTATAGGTCGAGGTAGGAGGAGTACCAGTAGGCAAGTTCTGACGCAATATGGCATACTTTTCTTGTGAATGTTCTCAATGGCATTCAGTATTTTAATCCTTTATTACTGTTTTTAGAAACGATCTGGATTGTTTGGATGAGGATTGGAAATATCCCAGTCCATTTCGGGTAGTCCTTGACTATTGCGTTGGACATGAGGACCGTCCTTGGAGTGGCTCAGCTCCTGCCTATGTTGGTCATAATCCTAAGACTGCCGGTCCAAAGATCTTGTTCAAATCCAAAGATGAGCGTGAATCTGTGATCAAACAGTTCTGTAAGCTTTTCTACTGAATTCAGTCATAAGTAAGAACGTGGATAATAGAGACGTGATATGTCTAGAGACGTTTATTTATATGGAATAGACTATTGTGGTGACTTGATGAGCTAGATTGTTTGCGCAAATATTGTACTTTCTGAAATGTCTTCGCTTGCCTTGGGTGCACATGTTCCATTGACTTAAAAACTAAAATGGATTCAGTACTAAAGTGCTCCATAGCGAAGAAGAGTCATGATCCAGTAATGGGGGATTTTTTGAAAAAGCTAGCGGAGTTATGAGGACTAAATTCATGTTGACAGTTCCACAAAAATACGTTAAAGCGCTGAGAAAAAGTAACATTATTGTGCGCAAGTGAAAGAAGTTAGTGAGCTAGAAAAAAACTCTATTTTGTGCAACTTTTTTCAAAATGCTAGTAAATGCCGCAATTCCAAATGGTCAAAACGTTTCGGATCTGTTGCAGGTCAAGGTCAGCGATCTGAGCGCTTGTTGGGATCGTCAGCTTCGGCTGGAGACGGTGCGTTAAGCGGTGAGGACACTTCTCCACAGAAGGAGTCAACATCCACTAAACCGATTCCTCCATCCGACCCTGCCGAACCTCCCACCGGCACATTCTTTGATACGCTGGACTGGGGTGGTGGTGGAGCGCCCAATCAAGAGACTGCCAGTCAGAATGCTGTTCCTTCTATTCAACGGCCAAGTCGACCTCCTCCGCCTGGATCTAGCCCTCGGCCTGGTCGTAGGACGTACGATGACGCTGAGGCGGCCGAGCGTGCAGCCGGTATCCGGGTCAGCTCGGGACCGGTTGATGACGGTTATGTACCTGAAAACTATGATGACAATAGCAGAATATCAGAAGCTTTGGTGAGTACATAATCTGTGGTGTGAAATGCGGTTTTTTGTTTCGTTGTTCTCTGGAAGGTTGCTAATACTATACGACCATTTGGATAATACTGTATACATGCTGCAGCTTGTTTTACATACTCCTCGTTGAGGTTTTTAGACTTTTATTCTATAGGTACTGCTTTTTACCGAAATAAACCCAATTTTCTGAGTACAACGTTTAACATCAACATCTGTATTGTATTTTTTGCTTTTAAGGGCGAACCTGATGACGACGATGGAGACTTGTTGAATCTTTCAACGGCTGTTCAGGCGTCTACATCTGCGGCTGGGTCTCTGAACGGGAGTCAGGATTTGCTGGATATGGTTGGCGGGGGCGGAGGATCCACTGGTGGCGGTTCTTCGTCCAACATGGGTGACCTGTTTGGTAGTGAGAATCTGTCCGGTCCTTCTGTGGCCAACCAGTTTGGAATGGGCTTTGATCCATTCTCTTCTTCTGGCGGTCCTGCCAGTGGAAATCGGAAGTCACAGGACGATTTCTTCGTTCCCTCTAAGTCTTCTGGTGGAGCGGGCGGAAATGGACCGGGTGGGAGTGGCGGAGCCGATCTCCTAAATGACTGGACAGAAACGACACTGAAGCATGCTTCCAGTGCCTCAAATCTGGCACCGCCCCTGGGAATGCAGCGAAATGCCAGTACTCCCGCATTTGAATCTCAGTTCTCCCAGCCGGGTGGTGGGTTTCGTGTCGGAGGTCCGACGACTCTGGGACGACCTGCGTCTGCGGCTGCCTTTGATCCTTTTGCAGAATTTGGTTAGTGCAGAGCTTCTGAGTTGAGCTATTTAAATTACTATTTTAGAAGATCTTTGCTCCTTTGGGCTTTTGGATTGTAAGGAATACTTAATAAGAGGACCACAGGTTCTGCATACATTCCCGGGTTTTATATATTCGGATATCCTGATACTGTTCCTTTAAAGTAGTATTATAGAAAATCACTAACCAATCGGTGGGCTAAGTTTTTGAGCATGTTTGGTAATTTATTGTTGAATGTTTTTGTTTTTAGGCAATATTAACAGCCAGCCTGGAGGCCATCCTAGGCCGGCGGCTGGCTTTAGTCGGTCTCCCGGTTCAGGAATGGGCGGACGACCAATGAGCGGCATTTCTCCGACTCTAGGCGGATCAGCAACGATGATGGGACCTGGCGGCGGGAGCCAAGTTTATCGGGGTCCATCACCTTTCGGTAGTTCTTCCTCTCAGCCTCCTACTCAAGGTTCTAGTCCAAGGACAGCCAGTCCACAACTTGGCGGAGGCGCCCGACCCTCCTGGATGCCTCCTCCGTCCCACAGTGGGGGCTCCACCTCCCCGGCCTCTACTGGATTCCAGTCCCGACAAAATGGGTCTGCTGCCGCACCTTCGCCGCCTGTTGGGCCCTGGAGTGCCAGTTCTACTGGAGGCTCTGAAGGTTAGCTTTTGTTCGGTTCTAGTGAGAGAGAGAGAGAGAGGGCGGTGGCTATCTTGCATATTCTCAAAAACCAAAAATCGCTGTGAAGGCTTGCAGGGTTGGTGCAGTATTGTGGTATTGGCCCACTCCTTAAGTTGTTTTTTGCTGTTGGTTAGATTGGCCGGCTAATTTTACCCTTCTTTGCTTATTTAGTAGTCCAGTCTTCGTTTCGTACTTAAGTACATTGTATTTATTTCAGGCAAGAAAGCACCGGTAGAAAATGCCTTCGATGATCTGTTAAAATCGCAAGGATTCACTGCTGCGTCTAAACCGCAGGGTCCCACGACTCTAAAAGATATGAAAAGGGAGACTGAAATTATGGAAATGGACCCTGAGACCATTAAGGTTTATTTTTTGGTTACTTGTTTCATTGTTTGCAATCGTTAAGAATGCTCGTTATTGCTGCATGATGATTACATGTTTGTTTGTTCGCTCAAATTATAAACCGACTTTTCAATTGTAATTCTCGAAGGTGGAAATAGCGTATCAAACTAATTTCACCGAAGAGTTAATCTTATTCTTTTGTTGAGTTTAATTAGGAATACATGAACCTAAGACAGCTGGTATATACGCCCTCTGTTATCATGTACATATCAGGTACATGCTTTGCATGCTCACTTCAAATAAATTCTTTGCGTTCTAAAGCTCGACGTAGACACAAATTAAGGTGCATCCATAGTCGCAAACGCATTGAGACGCGCGTCGACGCCTCAGACTGTAATATGCCGTTTTAACCATTTAAAATCTGCTGTAACGAATTCATGCTTACAAACGCCTGCAGACGCTTACGTACGCGAGTCTACGCGCGTCTGCTTGCGTCTGGAACTATGAATGCGCCTTTAGACGCACGCGAGCGTTGTGTTTTTGTGCTTAGCACATAAAGATACGGCTAGTGAACCTACAGCAACGTGTACTGAGTACTTATTTGTGGGGGGGAGGTTCACTATGTACAATTTGTGAGGGTGTCATCCGTTAGCGTGCAGAGCATGTACCTACAGCTAATACCAGAGAGCTGCCAGCTGTCACACTCTTATATACCTACTATCAAGAGTGCATAAAGATAAGAGTATGACACTAAACCTAGTCTGTGTTATCAGAGCAAAAACTAACTCGCTAACGGCTGACCCCCCACAAATTGGACCCTTCACTTCACAGAAATTCACACTCTATGTTAGTGTTCTAAAGGTCCCAACAGACGCACATTGAACCAACTGAGTGGTTGTGTTTTCGAACTTCAGCATGCAAGCGTAGCGCTTAAATTTCTTTGAAGTAATAGGTCTAATTTATGGGGATCAGTCGTTAGCGAACGGAGCATAGTTTTTCTCTGATAACAGAGCCTAGGCTTAGTGCCATACTCTTTTCATTATGTACTCTTGGTTTAATTAAGTTTTGTACTGGAACAGTGTCTTCAGTGTGTTGATTTATATAATTCCAGATTCGTGATTGGACCGAAGGGAAACGTCGAAATATTCGTGCCCTTCTATGTTCTCTGCATTCGGTTCTTTGGGAGGGCAATCAGAAATGGGAAGAAATCAATATGAGCCAATTGATTAGTCCGGCACAAGTCAAAAAATTCTATAGAAAAGCATGCCTGGCAGTACACCCTGATAAGGTTGGTTTGCTATGCCCTAATCGAGTGCATATTGAGTGATTGCCGATTAATTGACCTAGTTCTATTGTCTTTCAGACTTGGAAAACGTGTAATAGCTTCTGAATTTATGCAGCCTCGGCAAAAGACAATGACATTTAATGTATTGTCATAGACGTGAGCAAAATTGTACTGTAATGTTCATATACGCAGTCAGAGCAGTCAGAGTCATACTCTTATCATTTATGTACGCACTCTTGGTTTTTGTAATGTTTAGTTCACCAATACTCCTCACGAAGAGTTGGCAAAACTCATCTTCACTGAATTAAACGATGCCTGGAATGAATTTGAGAAAACTGGTCAGATGGCTTTGGCATAGCTTCGTCCTCTTAATCTTATTATTTTATCTGTCAGCCATACCTTGATTTTTTATTTTCGCAATTCACTCTTAAAATAATATACAAAATAGAAGCTACTGTGTAATTATGTATGTATATTTTGCGTAAAATCTATTTTATTGCATTTATCTATCTCTGTGTATGTAGGCTAGTTTTGTCAAAATTTCTACTATTGAAATGACGTGTCGCGTTACAGAATTCTGTTGTTTCTATTGTATGCTTATTTCTTAGAACGTTTTAATCTTCTAACTGCAATCTTCATTTAAACTTATTTTTATAGTTTGTTTTGGCGCGGTTTACATTTGAAACTCTGTTTTCTTGGTTTCCAGAGGAAAAATTTGTCTTTAAATCAGTTTTGCTGCAATTGATGTTATAGATTTACGTTGGGCATCGTGCATATTTCAAAACGTGAGCAGCAAAGCAAAATATATTGCTAACTTGCTTAGTTATTAAATAAATTTTATGGAGCTTTTTGCATCCGCTTTAAAATAGCCGTGAAGAAATTCAGTAAGTAAAATTGAGGTAGAATTTTTTGATAATACTATCTTGACAGATTGGCATGTCATGTCGTGGATGTCATGTTGTCCTGAGCTCCTGAATAGTTCATACTAAAAGCAAAAGTTTATAAAAGGATTAATATATTATTATATATTATTATTATAAGGACCCTATTATAAACTCTTGCTAAAAGCAATATTATCTGCGTTTTGATTTGGAAGAAGTTTACCACAGAAAGAATGTGCCGTCTTGAATACTTCACTGTTAATCCGTGAAACTAATCTTTGTTGCTTTTTTAATTCTAACTTTGATGTTTAATTATCGTTGGCAGTGAGTGAGTATAATATAATGCGTTGCAGTCATTCCCATTGTGCTGTGCTTTTGTGTACATTGTGTATCTACTGGCAATGTATGGTTTCTGTATACTGATCTATTGTCATCTACTGTTGGGGTACTTTGGGTTCTACATCATTAGATCTGACATCTATCAAAAACTTGATATAAAGTTGATATCTGTGACTGCATTTATGTTTAATTAAATTGTACTCTACAAAGTTCTTTTAACCATAGCTTAAAAATTAGAATTTTCAGAAATTAATTTTATTTTTAATGTTTAAGTGTGTGCATTGTGTTTACAAAAATTTTATTGTGAAAAATGTACCGTCTATTTAGCAATAACTTGTGATGTATGGTAAGACGTATTTCTGTGTATTGCCCGTTTTGTTTTGCGAAAATAATTTTAAGAGGGAGTTTTACTGGGCGTTTTGAGGACAAAATAATCGGTATCTTCAAGTCGTAAGCATATTTCTCCTGCTTGTCTATTATCTTGTACGTGGTTGTATGTAGCCTTTGTCAATAACCGTTATTAATAAGTGATGTCATAGATTGTGTTTGAAGTAAAGAGATTATTTATTTTCCTCGAGTTTTCGTTCTCTGAATTTTCCAGTAGTGTCGATATTTTTATCGGACAAATCAGATACATGTTGTGCCGTTAAGAAATTTCCCGTCCCGGGCCAGGTGGTCTGATTGAAGGCCTGTACGTCCGGCGACAGGTCCGACATACAAGAAATATTGTCAGCCAAACCCAGTGCATACTCCTGCCTGGTGCCCGAGGCACGCTTCAAGGCCCGGGCACACCTCCAAGTAAATGTATTTGAAATATTATTCAATAATGGCAAGAGACGCGCCCTCTGATACCGGACGTGAATGTTAGTTTTTTTACTTTCTGCTGCCATTACGCTACCGACTTACTCTTTATCCTTCGCTTACAACTCGCTCACATTGCACTTTGTACCGAAAAGTAGTTTCTCATTTTTTCAGATTTCTTAAGACCACCTCACCCCCAGTGAGTGCTACTCAGGCGCATAGCCAGGGGGGGGCGGGCGAGGGGGGCATGCCCACCCCCTCCCCGAAATCGAAGACAAAAGAAATTTTTAATGAGTAGCAGGAGCGCGAATAAATATTTCGAAAAATTTTCGCCTGTGGCGCACTTTTCAACGAAAATATCTCAAAAAGCTCCAGATTTTGCTTGAAAATTTCCACCAGCTGTTTAGTTGTGGTAGTAATTTCATAGCATTTCTAGCTTGCCTCCGTCTCGAAATTTTTTTCTGGCTACGCTAGTGGTGCTACTGTTACAATTCGTGCCAGCTTATTAGAACGTATATATACTTTGAGCGAAATGGTAATGCTGACACTGAATAATTGCCTGTTCAGTGTTCTTCTATAACACTGTCAAAATGTCTATTTCTAGTAGCTGTGGAGGGGATCGGGTTGGATCGACGTGGCTGCGGGATTGTTCGGAGGAGGTGTTAGAACCAGGGTTTTTTCAAATTTGGTCCTGTGCTTTTCAGTGTTTTTCTAAGAAAGGGTGGTTTTCTAAGAAAATGTGTGTTTTTCAGAATGAATTTTTCGCTATTTTATTGCGTTCAGAACAGTTTTTACGACATATATACAGCGTATTCCTGTTTAGTTTTAGTCATTCTAGAGAGATGGAAGCAAACATTCTCTGACTTGTAATGCGATTTAGGTGGTGGTATCCTTTTGTGCAGTGCTTTTGTGGTGATTTTTTGAAACGCTATAACTTTCGCAATTTTGGGAGTTGCAAAGAGCTTTATACATCGTTTTAAAGCTTATTATCTGTACATTCACACGAGCTTACAGAACTGGCAAAATTAGCAAAAAATAGCAGAAATTTTCTGACAAGCTGACATCTAACAGGATGAATATAGACCAAAAGTTTTTGAACATCGATTTCTCAAAACTGAAGAATCGGCCAAAAGTTCTTTTGTGCCACGATATGAAGGACATATGGGCCGAGGGACGTTTTTTTGGATTTGGCTCAGCTGGTCTTAACGGTCGAGAAAATCGGCCAAATGCACAGTAACACAAAATTTTGCAACTTCGCATTGAGTTTTCTTGCTACTCAATATGTTTTAGCCCAAACCAAGAAAAACGTCCCTCCGCAGAAGTGCGAATTTCGATTCTGCCGAAAATCTCCGGAATCCGTCGAGTAGCTTTTGAGAAATCGATGTTCGAAACAAAATCGCCGTTTTGCCAAAATGATTTTTCGGCTAAATCTCTAGCTGAAAGCAATAAAGTCCGGCTAATAGGCATTCATAAAATGTGCATTTGGACGATGTATCGATTGAGTATAACTATGCCAATTTTGTCCTTAACATGTGGCAATAATTTTGAAAAAACTGATTTCCTCGAAATGGCCATTTTTTGACCCTTTGCTTATACTGGCTTAACCACTGAAAATAGCTCAAAGGTTGTAAGAGCAAAAATGTTCATTTTCGAGTCCTCTTTCCAGCCATACCAACCAATCCCGTGTCTTGTCTACCTACTGGGAGCTTAAGGCCAAAAACCAAAACCTTCTTATCTTTTGGCCTAAGAATACGGGACTGGTCCTAGAATGTTAAAGAGCACGGAAATAGGTTATTTCGTAAGTTTTAGCCCTTTGCGTAAAGGATTAAAGCCGTAGGAGTCAAAAATACCCGAAAGGAAACCAGCACCTTAAGAATCGTTTGAAAATGGTTCTGAAAGGGCACATTGGGTCTGGGGGTTAGAAGCTCAGAAATGTTGGAATTTTTTGAAAATCGCATAAGAACCCACAATGGCAACGTTTAAATCTTTTATTTTAAATAATGCAAATTTGAACGTCGTAAAGTAAAAATTTTGATAGAAACCTTCAACATGGACTTTCTTGTAGAAATTTTCAGCAGAAGAAAACAATAAGCTATTTATTGTTGTACTAGAGGACTGTAAAGCAGACACAAGAACATAATAGGCCAAAGCAGGACGGTCGACGCTTTGAAAGTTTATAGACAAGCTGCGCCCAAGTGCAAATTTTTTTCCAAAATGTCTTGTAGTTCAAAACTCTTGAAGAAATTAATAAAAGCTTCAAACTCTGAATTTTGGTGTTTTTAAGTGTGTTTTTCTAAGAAAATGTGTGTTTTTCTAAGAAAAAGTGTGCGAAAACACAGTAAAACACAAATAAAAAGCTGTTTAGAACCCTATAACAAGTTGTTTTGGAAAGTTTCCAATTTGGTTTGCATTCTCACAGTAGTACATTCTCAAAAAGATTCACCACAAAACTCTCTCTCTCTCACACACACACAAAACTCACAAGACTTCTCCAGTTTGATACAAGTAGGTATTGAATTGGATTGAATATAGTTGCTGGGTTTACTTTCTGCAGCATTAGGGATGTTGGGCAGATTTTGCCGTTACTGTGGTTCCATTCTGTCTATATCCCTTGTGATCACAATATTCTCTCCTACAATGTTTTTCAGATGATTTGTGGGATCACTTGTTCATCGTTGTAGTTGTGGTTCTCATTTGCCTAATCCTCATAAATGGGTGCCGGCAATCAGTGTCAGGATTGTTCCGCTCTCCGAGTGGAATTGGCTGGTCTCAAGTGCAGCCTGCTGGATGCCTTGGGCAATGTGGTAAAACAGATTGAAAACCATCACGAGGGTGTCAGTAAACTCATCGCACTGCTGATTGGGTCCAGAGAGTCTTCCTTTGGATCTCTACTTGAGACAGACTCCGAGCAGTCTGTACTGCGTGGTGATCAGACTGAAAAGGTAGCAAATGTAGTGGCAGTGTTAAACTGTGAACTCTGTACAGTTCCTGCATTCCTGTTTGGCAAAACGCATGTCGCATCATCACTAGTTGGGGGGGGGGGGCGCAAATTTGGATTCCTGCAATGGTCTAAAATTACTAAAATAGAGTGTATTATCAGCCTGTTTATGACGGTATTGAAAATTTCAGTTGGGGGAATGTTTTAGACAAAACAATCTTATCCTAACGATATCGAAGGAAGTTAACAAGAGGACCCAAAAGGGTATCGTTCTGCAACTGGGCGTGAAAAAATGCATCAAGTGATAGTTTACTTAATAGGTGATATCGGCGGACCAGCTGTTAGGCAGGAATTTATATTGTATACAACAGTTAGCAATATAAGTTACTGGATTTTCAAGGACGCTTACAGGCAACTACACCTTTTCGTTTTAGGATTCGAACAACAAATAAACCGCTAATATCACAGCGTAAATATTGCTGTTTTAAAGATTTTCACTTTAGTCGCCGCTCAGGCTTATCAGTTTGATTTAGATTTCTTGAAATTTAGATTTAGACTGTAGACTTATTTTGATCAATTTCCAGATTTTTAGTTTAGAATTTCACTTAAACATGAAGTTAGAACTTGCGTTAGAATAGAAGTATAGAACCATTGTTGTCCCTGCTTGTGCTATGACTTTACAAAAAATGCACTGGCGTCTAGCACAGACTGTATTTTTAGGAATTTTTCTTCAGTATTTCGTTTATTACGGATGTGTAAAAATGAAACTTGCAAATTTGCAGTAAACTGCTGGAGCTGGAATTTGTTTAATGGGGAGGGGGTGGGGGCCCCAACTTTTCGGTTCACCCTCCACTTTTCGGTGCCCCCACAAATTCGCCCCCCCCCACTTTTCGGCAAGCCCCACCCACGTTTTTGGGGATCGCCCAAAAGTGTCAAAAAATTAGGTTTTCAAAAATCTCAATTTTTAGCTAATTTGTGGACTTATAAGCTCATTTTAAGCTTAAAAACAGCGATTTTTTGCGTTTTTACCTTGCAATGCAAATTTTTCGCTAAAAATTTCGGTATATTTTTACCTTTGGCTCGCCCCCCTCTCACTTGTCGGAAGCCCCCCCACTTTCAAAACCCTAAAAAATATGCCAGTGGAGTCATAATTAAATTTCTTTAATTTAAGGCAAATCAGTCAACATCGGCTACCGCCGACCTGCTCTCCGAGCTAGAGTCTCCGGATTGTTCCTTGGACGTTGAGGAGATCGGTGATCAGCCTTGCACTTCCTCCACAAATAATACTTACACTTTCAATGGTAGCTTGCTGAGTGGCTCCTCTGGTCACCTATCAGATTCAGCTTCTGCTCTGGACGATGTAAACAGGGATCGTCTTATGAATGGGTTGTCTGGAGAGTCTGAATTTGTAAGAATGGATATTATGGGTCTCTTGCGTAATTTCTCCCCAGCCCTAACTTTTGATTTTTTTTGACCAATAACTTTGAAATTTTGTATGGGTGCATACTAGAGGCTGATGAATTCAAAAATTCAATATTAAACAATTTTAAAAAATTTAAAATTTTAGTTTGGTAAGGGGGGACCAAGGGAAATCGAAAAATTTTTTGAAAACATTTTTGCTGAAAACATGCATACAGGAGTTTTCAGGGGCGCTGAGCACGAATCCGAAATCCGTTTTTCGATAAAGCGTTTCATTAGCTCAGGATAAGCTTGCATCTTAGCTTACAACTTTAGTCTATTTTAAGCTAACGAAAAGCTTTATCGAAAAACGGATTTCGGATTCGTTCTCAGCGCCCCTGAAAACCCCTGCATGCATGTTTTCAGCAGAATTTTTTCAAAAAATTTTTCGGTTCCCCGTGGTCTCCCCCCTTACCTAACTAAAATTTTAAGCTTTTTATAATTTTTTAAAATTTAAAAATTTGTTAATTTTTGATTTCATCAGCCTCTAGTATGCACCCATACAAAATTTCAAAGTTATTGGTCAAAAAATCAAAAGTTAGGGCTGAGGGAATTGCGCAATAGACCCGATATTTTTAGATGGAGGGGGAATTTAGTGTTTCTTATTTAGTTTCGGGCTCTATTTAGTTTCGTTTGAATGTTCTGAAGGTTTCTATTTCTTTTAACTTAGCTGATTGGTATTGAATATTGAATTGAGCTATTGAATTTCAGCCCTTAAGAAAGTCGTTGTTGACTGTTGATTTAGTGGACGATCATAATATCGTTTCGGAAAACTGAAATAAATTTATATTTTCTTCGAAAGTAACGTATGTATTTCCTTAGCGGTTTGTTTTCTGGTAAGGGCATTTCCAGTTCTTGAAATATAAATTGAAGAAATAGTACATTTATCATTGTCAGGAGTTTTGGTCCGTTTTGTTTGCAGGGTCTGCTTTGCTATGAAAGTACTCCTAATTGTGTAAAACATTCCGCCATTAAGGAGGAAATACTTGACGCTACTGACAGTGTTCTGGCTGCTTTGGAGTCAGATATCTCAGCATCTGATTTGCAAAGTAGAAGTTTTGACGGGACTGCTACTTCTGCCGGTGTTCACTTTAATAGGTACATACACAAGAAATAAAAATGCTCCTCTGGAGCATGCAAAAAGTAATATGAGTGATGGTGGGGTTGTAAAATGAAAAGAGGACTAGTCTTTAAAATGCTTAATATGGGGGCTAGGTTCAAAAATAGAAGAGGACTAGGTTGTGAGCGAATTAATATGGGCACAGCTTCGCCGAACAACCCATATTCGCGGTTTATAAATGTAAGTCATTATGCATATCCATCCAAACTACATTTAGTTTATAGTGCATAAACAATCTCTACTGCTACGTACGTAGATATGTATTCGAGCTTGATTGAACATTTATTTTAGCAAACTTTTTCTTTCAGGAACTCTTTATACTAACCAGTGTATTTTATCCATTTATACGGAAAATTTACGTATATATATCTCAAGAATAATTTTAGGACTCTGACTTCTATTTCCTTCCTGCTTGAACCAATAGCTTTAGCATATCCTTAGATCTCATCTCGTTGCTTGTTGCAGTTCAACACGACCACATGATGATAATTTAAGTATATATTCCTAGCAAGTCTAACAGTGTATGCAGACAACTAAATATATTCAATGAGTATTCAACTTCTTAAATTTCTTATTGCTGACTGACACTTATAGCTCTGTAGGCGACAAAAGCTAAGACGAAGCGTGAACTCCCGCGAATATGGGT
>JASAND010003963.1:0-15714 GCA_030248195.1 Trissonchulus latispiculum | reverse complement strand
AAAGAAGGGGAGTTGTGTAAACATTTACCTTCTTTGAAATCCATGACTTATTTAACAGTTTAGTTTGGAACGGAGCCAAATTTTGGGGTTCATGTAAACAGATATCTGATGAGACAATGGAATGGAGGAGAAGGAAACGTCCAGGCCGTTCATTTGCTGCAAAACCGACTTCTGGGGGGGGGGGGGGGGGGGGGGGGGGGGGGGGGGGGGGGGGGGGGGGGGGGGGGGGGGGGGGGGGGGGGGGGGGGGGGGGGGGGGGGGGGGGGGGGGGGGGGGGGGGGGGGGGGGGGGGGGGGGGGGGGGGGGGGGGGGGGGGGTGGGGGGGGGCTCTCTCTCTCCCCCCCCCCCCCCCCCCCCCCCCCCCCCCCCCCCCCCCCCCCCCCCCCCCCCCCCCCCCCCGCCCCAAAGTTCTGGGCTCCTTCTGGAGCTCTCTCTCTCAAAAAAAAAAAAAAAAAAAAAAAGTGCTTTCATGGCTCTTCTGTGACTGACTCCATCGTTTATCAGGAAAAGCTGACAGAGTTTAAATGGGTTTTCCCTGTTTCTAAAGTGTGATAAAGTGAGCTTTTATTGAAGCCAAAGCTGAGCTACTCCCTGTAGTCAAACTTGTTGTTGTGTATCTTCTGGTCTTTTTGGGAGAAATGTGAATCATTTCGGGTAGCACCACTTGCTTAGGATACAATCAGAAATAAAATGCTTTTGTTTATATCCCAACGTTTTGTTTAGAACAGAAATTCTTCTTTAACCCTCTTCTGCCCAAGACTTCTCGGGAAATCGGCTCAAAATGACCAATTTTACATTTTGCCTGCCGTTTTTACTCGAGACCACCTAGAAAGATGGGAGGAGAATTAATTGCTCTACATTTCATGATTTAGCATTGAAGTGTCTCCGGTGCACCCAGAAAAAGTTACAAGCCGTCAAAGTCGGACAAAATACGAAATTTTGCTAAATTTTCATTGCAAAATCCAATAAATTTATTTCTAGCTGCAAGACTTGATTCAGAGACGGGATCAACTATACGCTATTTTAATGCATAACCTCCTGCATCACCTGGTGGAACGACTTTTTTGCCGACGAAACTACCACCCAAAAGAGGAAAAAGATGACGTTGTCAGAACTTAGCTTACCCTTTGCACAGCTTATGCGAAACCAGCCAAACAAAAACGGTGTTAGGAGATGCTCACTATCACTTTATAAAGATTCTTAACTTCTTCACAAAAAGTTGAAGCACTACCAGACACACATATAGCACTGAGTCTCCAGTGTAACCACATAAAAGTTCTCAAAATAAACAAATTTCCATAAACTGCATCACAGCCGACACTGAGAGCCTAAAGACACTAAATAGTCTACAGGAAACTGGAATACACTAGCCGTCAACAAACTTCTTCAGCCTAATCAAAATCAAATAAAATCCGCTTCTTTCACCAACTGGCCCAAAATGCGTTCAGAGAGACCAGTGCTTTCATATATAATCAGGAACAGAGCAGGACTGACTACATGACAAGAATGCTGAGTGAGAAGTAAGAATGCTTTCCTTTAGTACAAACGCACACGCGAAATTGTTGAGATGATAATGAGCACCCCCCCCCCCCCCCCCCCCCCCCCAAAGCCCTTCGTCCATTCAAGCGCCTAACTAAATTTAAACTGAACCTGGACGACGAAATGAATGAAATTCAAAATCCTGCTTCCACATTCTTATGTATATGACAATTGAGCCTCATAATGTGTAGCACAACTCCACAAAAACTTCTATTTTTAACTTACGCAATTCACACAAAACTAAATAAAATTACGTACACACAAGCAAATATATACGTATATAGTACCAGGAGGGATGAGGGGAATAATATACACAACGTAACGCACCGCACACCTGTGTGCAATATCGCAAAGTTCAATGTTTAAGCAAGTTCAAGCATGCAACATTTCTGAATGGTGGGGTCTAAAAGCAGGACCAGGGGCAGGATCAGGACCAGGATCACTTTTCAGAACCAGAACCAGGACCAGAACCAATGGTCTAAAACCAGGACCACCCTCAGGACCACTTACAGGACCAGGACCACTTTTCAGGACCAGGACCAGGACCAAGGGACTAAAACCAGGACCACCCTCAGGACCACTTTCAGGACCAGGACCAGGGGTCTAAAACTAGGGCCAGGACCAGGACCAAGGGTCTAAAACCAGGACCACTTTTCAGGACCAGGACCAGGACCAAGGGCCTAAACCCAGGACCAGGACCACACTCAGGACCACTTACAGGAAGAGGACCAGTGGTCTAAAACCAGGACCAGGACCAAGGGTCTAAAACCAGGACCACCCTCAGGATCACCCTCAGGACCACTTACAGGACCAGGACCAGGGGTCTAAAACCAGGACCAGGACCAAGGGTCTAAAACCAGGACCACTTTTCAGGACCAGGACCAGGACCGAGGGACTAAAACCAGGACCACCCTCAGGACCACTTTCAGGACCAGGACCAGGGGTCTAAAACTAGGACCAGGACCAGGACCAAGGGTCTAAAACCAGGACCATTTTTCAGGACCAGGACCAGGACCAAGGGTCTAAACCCAGGACCAGGACCAAAGGTCTAAAACTAGGACCACTTTTCAGGACCACCCTCAGTATAACTCCCAGGACCAGGACCAAATTTCTAAAATTAGGACCACTTTCAGGACCGCCTCAGGACTACTCCCCAGGATCGGGCCAAACTTCTAAAATCAGGACCACTTTCAGGACCACCAACGGGACGAGACCATAAAAGACCACTCTTGACATTAGGGACAGGTGTCCAATAATCAGAATCAAGCTCAAGATCACTTAAATTGAAGTGGAACTGTAACCTTTCTACCAAAGTTTATATATATATAGTTTAAGTTTAGGTTCTTGATAAATTCTTCTTAAATGTTTATTTCTAATCCGGTCCAATAATTGTTGCACCAGCTCTATATAAGTATGGTCCTGAAAGCGGTCCTGGTCCTGCGGAATATTCTTGAGGCGGTACTGAAAGTGGTCCTGATTTTAAAAATTTGGTCCTGGTCCTGGGGAGTGATCCTGAGGGTGGTCCTTAAAAGTGGTCCTGGTTTTAGACCCATGGTCCTGGTCCTGAAAAGTGGTCCTGGCCCTGATCCTGGTCCTGGTTCTGCTTTTAGACCCCACCTTCTGAATGTGCGTCTAAACTGTGCAAAAACCTAAGATTTTCTACATATTCGTAAAACAAACAGCAAGCAACGAAGATAAGTACAGACCATAACTTTAAATTAATATGTCGTAGCGTACTAACGACACATTTTGAGACTTTACCGCTGAAATGAAAATGAATGAACAGTATGTCGAAATTAGTTAAATTAAATATATATTTTTTTCAGAAGTTAATATTTTTAAAACTTTATAAAGTTTGAAGTTTTTACGTTCATCTGTGTCCATTGTGCATAAGAAGAACCCTAAAATAAATACATATATACGTATATTAAACCAGTATACACAACATTAAACATACACACTAGAAAACTGATCTACATATATACCGCGACTGCAATTCTGCCCGAAGAGAAGACCATGTCCTAAAAGCTGTCTTGATTACTAACATGAATTCAGAAAGAGAAACTTACTGAAAAAGACGGTTAAAAACGGAGACAAAGACGGTCCCAAGAGAACGGTGAGAAGTCAATTCTTTTTGGTTGATTAATGATAAAAATTCCCTAAGCAAGATTAAATTATAGTAGCGACCTCCCGCGACAGAGTTATGCACTGGAAAACAGTAAAGTTTTACACAGGCGTAACTGGCACACAAAACTTCTTAAAAGATACTTTAAGTTTCATGGAAAGCGTCTTTGGTAATGATGTTGATGATGTCTTCTGACAGAGAAATAATCATAAATCATAGGACTAGTTGTGGCTAAACTTAGGATCTGACAACAGAAACTTCTTTCTTACGCAGTCTAAATGTGATAACTGAAACTGTATACGAGCATACAAAAATTGAAACACATGTAATGACCCGAAATATAAACAATTTGTACGTAAACTGCATCAAGATTACGGCCTTACTACAATCTGTTGCCTTGTAATTACTTCAGCTAACCAGGAAAATTACGGTGATTCTTCGTATAGCAAACTACGCCCAAGCGGATCGAATCAAACAAAACAAATTCACTTAATTCCGTTCATCGATGTGCTGAAATCTCATTCAAAATTGTAATATGGCTCAGTAGCCATGCTACAGTCGCATGGGTCTTTCGTAAGGGTAAAGCTAAAGTGACCCGCGGACAGAACTCCAACCTACTGAATTTTTCCCGGTTGCAGTAAAACCGATTTTTTCCGGTTTTTACCAAACAATTTTATAAAAAGGACTCTGGGAGAGGTGGGGTCAGCGAGCACTCTGGGGCACAAGGAACGATCTCAGGTCCTGTGGTAAAGTGAAACCTTTACAAGCAGAGGGCACCGGCATAAAGTAGAGACTAATGTGCCCATATTAGTCTGCGCGATGTGCCCATATCTCCACATTAACATTACGTACCTTAACTCAATCAAACAAACCTAAAACTGAAGGCAACTGCTACTATATATTGAAAACTTTAACCAATATATATCTACATATTTCCCCATTGAATCCAAGGATTGATAATTTCATTATGACATTACAAAAATTTTAAACTTTCAAAACAGCATATATATATAATAGATGTTCTGGAAATCAGCCGGTTAACCCTTTCATTCCCGCGGGCTGCCAATTGGCACAAGTGCTGATTTTTGGCATCTTATATTTTGGGATAGGGTTCAGCTGCCTGTTGGCAATCTGGGCATTTGCTCCTTTTATCTTTAACACGTCCACCCTATCTTGGGAGAATATTTTGACACCTTCTTGAAAAATCTAGTTTCTATGGCATTCCGCCGACTATGGAAATTTTTATGATTTCAAGCCCTGTTCGATCGCTGCATTCAAGCAAATCCAGAGCCGGCTGTAGTTCGTCGGCAAAAAAGTCGTTCCACCAGGTGATGCGGGAGGTTATGCGCATTAAAATAGCGTATAGTTGATCCCGTCTCTGAATCAAGTCTTGCAGCTAGAAATAAATTTATTGGATTTTTGCAATGAAAATTTAGCAAAATTTCGTATTTTGTCCGACTTTGACGGCTTGTAACTTTTTCTGGGTGCACCGGAGACACTTCAATGCTAAATCATGAAATGTAGAGCAATTAATTCTCTATCGATTGTTGGCAGTCCCATCTTTCTAGGTGGTCTCAGTAAAAAACGGCAGGCAAAAATGTAAAATTGGTCATTTTGAGCCGATTTCCCCGAGAAGTCTTGGGCAGAAGAGGGTTAAAAGAAGAATTTCTGTTCTAAACAAAACGTTGGGATATAAACAAAAGCATTTTATTTCTGATTGTATCCTAAGCAAGTGGTGCTACCCGAAATGATTCACATTTCTCCCAAAAAAGACCAGAAGATACACAACAACAAGTTTGACTACAGGGAGTAGCTCAGCTTTGGCTTCAATAAAAGCTCACTCTTTATCACACTTTAGAAACAGGGAAAACCCATTTAAACTCTGTCAGCTTTTCCTGATAAACGATGGAGTCAGTCACAGAAGAGCCATGAAAGCACAGAAATAGAAAGATAGAACACAAGAACTACATGGAAAGCAAGAAGTCAGTTCACAAAATGAACGGCCTGGACGTTTCCTTCTCCTCCATTCCATTGTCTCATCAGATATCTGTTTACATGAACCCCCAAAACGGCTCCGTTCCAAACTAAACTGTTAAATAAGTCATGGATTTCAAAGAAGGTAAATGTTTACACAACTCCCCCTTCTTTCTCTCGAAT
This sequence comes from Trissonchulus latispiculum, assembly GCA_030248195.1. Classification (NCBI taxonomy): domain Eukaryota; kingdom Metazoa; phylum Nematoda; class Enoplea; order Enoplida; family Ironidae; genus Trissonchulus; species Trissonchulus latispiculum. The sequence continues at coordinate 9,893 of JASAND010003963.1, read as the reverse complement.
AAATGACCAAAACCGCAATTTGAAAGTAAGCCTGACGGGCATATACATCAAATTAAGAAGAACAGAAGTCCATATGCCGTTTCAATAAAAATTAATTTAATTGCTTCAGCTCAGAGGAATTCATTTTAATTCCTTAGAAGAACAAGCCCCAGTAGTGTACAAAAGATGGAACGAATTAGAACATGTATAATCCGTATTATGTTATAATACGTGCTGAATATAGGCTATACTACCGTGTGTACGGCAGGGCCCATTGTGGCACCGACAGATCCGAGCTCTGCAGACTTGGGTGAGACGAAAACAGATTTCGAAAACAGAGTTAGGTCAGGTTTACGAATACCCTTTGAAGTTTGGGCCACGGCTTCGCAATATACACGTATATAATTCGTGCAATCGCCCCGCCATTATAATTCAGGTCTAGTCCAGGCAGTAGGCCTGAGTTTAACATTAATGACAAAAATTTACAGAGAATGACAATTGACCTTAACCCAGGTTTTAATTTAGTAAGCACGGTGTTTTTTAGGGTTTTTTCCGGGGGGAGGGGGGCTTTCGCCCCCCCCCCGGGCCCGGGGGGGGGGACAAATTTTAGGGGGTGGGGGGGGGGGGGATTTTTTTTGCAGAAATGAGCCAGAAAATGTTATATATTTTTGGCGTATTTTGCATGGTGCAACGCAAAAAGTTTTCAAAATGCCAGGATTTAAACTAAAAATAGCCATTTTTACAAAAAAGTCTCGGGCGAAGCCGGAAAAAATTTGAAATCTTGCCTATTTTTGGCAAAAGTTTGGGCCTCCAAAAAATCATGAGGGGGAAAGCAAAAATCCCGGGAGGGGGCGATTTCGGGAGGGGGAGGCATTTTCGGGGGATGGTCAATTTCGGGGGAACCCCCCTGTAAAAAATACGCTGCTTGGTAAGTATAATGTTTGGTCTGGGTTTTGTGTTAGTATAATCTCTTTAACTTTGAGTTCCCCGGATTAACCCAAACGCAAAAATTCGAATTAATCCTGAAATCATAGCAAACCTTAGTTTCACAAAACCAGTTCAGTTGTATAACATCGGCCCGTGGAGATTAGACGCATTGCGATAGGCTACATATTACTTAAGTAACCCAGCATTATGGATATATAGATTTACGTATATACCTTGACATGGTGTAATACGGATGGTTCTATTACGTATACATTGAAACCTATGGATTTGAAATTGTTCAAAAATTCTCCAGAGTATTCACCCAATGTTCAATCCATTAATCAGTTTAGCATCAGCTCCCAAAGAATTCCTCATCATTGCATACATAATTATCAAGAGCTGTGCCGCTTGCCAGAAAGTTATGTCAAACTTTATTCTTACGCGTCCCTGCTCCCAAGAAAATATATAGCACAATACTAGTATCAAGTTGACTTATCGTTAAAGTGCTTCTTACTGTCCGTTCAGATATCATTATTATTCCCCACCCACTAAACAATTCGCTATTTATGTTGGAAAAATTAAAGGATGCGTAGGAATGAGCTTCCAACTAAGAACAAGGGGTCGTCCAAAGATTATCACCCCTACCTCACTAGTGCTTAGATTTCAAAACTAAACCAACCATAACTTTTTGGCCACACTGAGTTTAATTAAATACATATAATATACTTATTATAGGTATATATATATACAATATTTTTCAATTTCTCTAGAATCTACTTGTATGCAATTTTTTGTGATATATACGTAGTAGCTCCGCAGGCAGCTCAGCCTAAAACTAAAATAACGCTATCCACTAGAGACCTTCACGGGCCTGAATTTTCAGGCCCGGCCCGGCCCGGCCCGTTAAAATTTCTGCTCGGCCCGGCCCGGCCCGGCCCGTTTCAAAAATTTTGGACCTAGGCCCGGCCCGGCCCGGCCCGCTCCAACTTAGGCCCGGCCCGGCCCGGCCCGTAAGGTGAAAAGCTAGGCCTGGCCCGGCCCGGGCCCGTTTTACTAATTTTTTTGCCGTTGCCCAAAACAAAAGATTTTTCGTTTTTCGGAACTTATTCGTGTTTAACCATTTTAAGCGATTTCTCGGTCTCATATTTTATTAAGTATGTGCAGTCCTCTGTTCGGTTCTTTGTGCTTAATAGGGAACAGGTCACTGCTCAGCTCGTCGATTCAACAAAAGCACGAAATTTACTATAAATTAGGAAAAAAGCATACATACAAAATATTGAAATAAATAAAACTGCATTTAGGATGATAATGTACAATTTAGAGATAGTATATAAACACAAGTATACTAACTAAGTCCGGCAGTACTCTTCTAAAAAGCTACGAAATTCAAGAAAAATCGAAATATAATTCCACTGATTGATTATAGAAAATTTATTTTAGAAATTAATATAATTTCTAATAAAAATTGACAAAATTGAAAACAAGACAAAACTTTGAACTGAAAACACCAGGCCCGGCCCGAAGCCCGGCCCGCTCGAGTACTAGGCCCGGCCCGGCCCGGCCCGCATCCAAATTTTTCCTACCTCGGCCCGGCCCGGCCCGGCCCGTTCCACCTTAGGCCCGGCCCGGCCCGGCCCGCGGGCCGGGCCGGGCCGGGCCGGGCCGGGCTTACGGGCCTGAGTGAAGGTCTCTACTATCCACTTTACACACATGACTTACCTACAGTCTTTACGCAGCTATATTCCCACCATAGGGGAGACTTTGACGGAAAAATATTAGTACTAACGGTTAACTAAAGCACGTTGTACAAATACGGCAATAAATATGAAATGGCAGCGATTTTAAAAAGAAACCTCAACTTTTGACAAGATTCAGTCTTAGATTGTTATCATAAGTGTGAGTTTAAATTATAAATATCTCCATTCAAGGTCACTCTATAACTACCAGGCCTTCAACTCAACCCCTGCTGCTGGTTAAATCACCAGCGTTGCGCACTAACCGCTCAAACTGTGATAGGAACTAGGAAGCGCACACAGAAAGACTAACTGCACACATATCCAGAGTAGTCGCACTGTATACAAAAGAGTGCAAAGAGCAAAACACGGTCATAGTACAAATTGAACTGTAAGAAAAACGTGGCAGGCAACCTCCTGCAACCACACACTACTACAAACACTGCACTAAGTTGAGATAAACAACTCACCGAATATATATATATATATATATAAATATATATATATATATATATATATATATATATATATATATCAGTTTGAGTTTGCCTGTATAGGCGAGTTTTTCTGATAACATAACGAATGGCTTCCTGCAATCGGGAGGAGTCAAGTAAAATTTAACAAAATGACAACATCATAAATCATGTCCACAAACTAAATTGACTACTAATTTCTAAGAAAATTTAACAAGGCACACTCCGCGTACATAACACAGACCTAGAATGGCCGGTCAAAGGAAACACTGAATCATAATTTTGCTACGAAAATGCACAAAATGCAAGACGCTCACAAAAAGAGAACCCCTTCAAAGAAAGAAGAGATTTTTGGAAAATTTTTGCTATTTGTATGGCAAAACAGCTATTTTTGAAAAACTTACGGGCCTTCGGCGCGATAATATATATACTTTTTACAAGAAATAAACATTCAATGTATATACCATTTTTGGGCAAACATTCTTCAACTTTAGGGGGCCCCGCCCCCCAGATCACCCGTTCAATTTTGCCTTGGACCCCCCCCCCCCTTTCCAAAATCCTGGGTGCGGGCCTGCCTATATATATATATATATATATATATATATATATATATATATATATCCCCCCTCCCCCGAAATTGACCTCCCCCCTCGGAAAATGCCTTCCCCCCGAAATCGTCCCCACCCGGGATTTTTGCTTCCCCCCCCCCCCGGGATTTTTTTGGCGGCCCAAATTTTTGCCAAAGATAGACAAATTTTTAAAAAATCCCCGGCTTCGCCGGAGATGTTTTGTAAGAATGGTTATATTTAGCTTAAATCCTGGCATTTTTGAGAATTTTTGCGTTTCTACGAGCACAATACACCAAAAAATACCAATTTTTAGCTCATTTTTGCAAAAAATCGTCCCCTCCCCCGAAAACTTCTTCCCCCCCGGGAAGCCCCTCCCCTCCGAAAAAAATTCCCTAAAAATACCCTGTATTTTAGGGATCGACCGGAACTCCAAAAAACCGGAACCTGTACCCAAGATAGCACCCGGGGGGGGGGGGGGTTTCAAGGGGTCTAGACCTCTCTTTTGGGATGACAAAATAGAAAATGTTTGCATTTTTATGGCTAAAACAGCCATTTTTAAAAAATTTTCGCGCCTTCGGCGCGATAATTTACTTTTTCCAAGAAATTAGTGTCCAATATACTGTTTTTGGGCAAAAAATAAAACTTTTTCAACTTCTGGGGGGCTCTGTATGGTGCATGTTGCACGGGTGCATGTTACCTTGGACCCCCCCCCCTTTCAAAATCCTGGGTGCGGGCTTGCCAGTACCGGAACAGGCTTTAAAAACCCAGAACCGGAGAAACCAGCTCTTTAACACTACACCGAAAATTTTTTCTAGCGTTTTGGACAATTTTTGCGCCATTTTTCGCCTTTCGTAGCTACTAGAACATTCTAATAACGTTTGAATTGTATTTAATTATTTCAATACACGGATATGAAATTTGCAATTTATTATGATAGTTTTGTCTTAGCTGTGCGTATATATAAGTATTATACAGCTTACAGCTTATCCTTAGCTAACGAAAAGCTGAATTGAAAAACGGGCTTCAGATTCGTGTTCAACGACTCTGAAAACCCCTATATATATACAACTTTTCAGCAAAATCGAAGACAAAAAATTTCTCGGTTTCGCTTGGTCCCCCCCCCCTTAGAAATCGAAAACATCTAATTTCGCGAAATCAAAAATTTTGCAAAATTTGGGTACCCCAAAATTTGGACTCAGCGTAGTCGAAAACCTAGCCGCACCAAATTTTAGCTCATTTGGTCAAGTTTTAAGGATTTTGAGTGGTGGGAGGGGAATCGAACTGAAAATAAATAATTAAACAACCATATGTATATATATATGAGTCGATTTCTGGGATGCTCGCATATAGAACGGGCAACCTGAAAAAATCGATTTTCTTCTTACTATGCCAGTTGATTAGGATTAGTAGGCATAGTAAAACCTGCAAATATCAGCTTGATTTGATTAGCGGTTAATGAGTAAGGTCCATTTTTGTGATTTTGCCATGGCAGCTAAATGGCCAATTTTACTTCTTGGCTTTGTTCCACTGTATTGAAAGACATAGACGTGGTACGGTGCTACTTTTGGTCCTAAAATTGTTCATAGAGCTCTCCTATGGCTATGCAAATGGCGTTCTTCTTCAGGTGTCATGTAGTTTCCGAAAACTGCAGCTTTAAGGTAACTGACCCCACCAGTCGAGAGTAGTGCGAAGTAAGTTTATTCGAGCTAGAGAGCTTATTACTGCGAGGCGGGACGCAATTTTTTAATATATCATTTTTAGGATCATAATAAACCTGCTGGCCAAAAATGAGCCAAATCCCAGACCCAGTTCTGAGATATGGCTCTTCAAAGTTCGCGAAATCGCCGATTTTGGGCCAAAACAGCGACCAAGTCAAGTTTGGGCCGCCATAGCCGACTAATGGGAAAAGATATTGAGCTAATATTTTCAGCACATAAACCAGGTGCCATGGGCAGTGTTTTGGATCAATTTCAGCCAAATCTGAGAAATTTTATTTTTTTCGATTTTTTGGTCACAGTTTGGGTGTTGAAAAATCGAAAAAATAAAATTTTTCAGATTTAGCTGAAATTGGTCTAAAGCACTGTCTATGGTACCTGGTTTATGTGCTGAAAATATTAGCTCAATATCTTTTCCCATTAGTTGGCTATGACGGCCCAAACTTGACTTGATCGCTGTTTCGGCCCAAAATCGGCGATTTTTCGAACTTTGAAGAGCCATATCTCAAAACTGGGTCTGGGATTTGGCTCATTTTTGGCCAGCAGGTTTATTATGATTCTAAAAATGATATATTAAAAAATTGCGTCCCGCTTCGCAGTAATAAGCTCTCTAGCTCGAATAAACTTACTTCGCACTACTCTCGACTGGTGGGGTCAGTGACCTTAAAGCTGCAGTTTTCGGAAACTACATGACACCTGAAGAAGAACGCCATTTGCATAGCCATAGGAGAGCTCTATGAACAATTTTATTACCAAAAATAGCACCGTACCACGTCTATGTCTTTGAATACAGTGGAATAAAGGCATCAAGTAAAATTGGCCATTTAGCTACCATGGCAAAATCACAAAAATGGACCTCACTCATTAACCGCTCATCAAAACAAGCTGATATTTGTTGGTTTCACTATGCCCACTAATCCTAATCAACTGGTATAGTAAGAATAAAATTGATTTTTCAAGGTTGTCCACTAACACCGACTACAGATCTGAACCACTCAGAAATCCACTCATATATATTATGTAGGGGCGCGATAGCGCCCCTACATAATATGGGTAAAAAGGCGTCTGCGCGGCCCCCTGGAGACCGTGCTGGCCTGGTGCCCGCGCAGTAGAGGTCCGGGAGTGGTAAAAAGGTTACCATCGTAAACAACTCGAGTAGTACTACAAGTACCACCATACTTTTGGTTCGAATTCGAAACTTCGAATTTTTGCACTAGGCGATAGTTACCGTGCGTTTGTTTTTTTTTTTTCTCGGTGAATAACGCTTATTGGAAATGCATTTTACGGCGAAGTGTTGGAACGATGTGGGCATTTTGGCACCATACTACTATTATATGTTGGTAGACAGGATCCCCCCATGCTACCTTTTTTTGGTCATTTTGGCACCTGGCCAATTTTGGCTCTGTGCCAAGGTCCCAAAGTCGGACTTTCGCTATTTTTCGCAAATTTTGGTCACACTTTTCTAGAACTGGGTAGAAGCTGGAGAGGTCTAGTATCTTTTGTTGAAAACTACCAGTAGGGGTGCATAAAGTAACGAGGGGGATTTTTTAATTTTGCTCCCTAGCTTTCAGGAGATGGGCCCAAACTTTGCATTTTTTCACCTGTTTTCACGAAAAGTTTCTAAGTTCCACTTATACTAGAAATTGCCTAAAAGTCACTAAAAGTAGAGTTAACTTCTTCGAAATCGACCAAACACGTCAGTATCTATTTGCTTTCATCGCTAGAACGACAAAAACCAACTAGGAATACGCTATATGTAGCAAAACAGTTGTAAATGCATTCAAAACGCGAAAAATCGATTTTTAGAAAAAACACACATTTTCTTAGAAAAACACACTTTTTCTTAGAAAAACACACTGAAAAGCACGGGTCCGAATTTGAAAAAAAAACCCTGCAAAAGTCACTAAAAATGGCGTTTTTCGGCCTTGGGGTGGTGCCCATATATAGTAAATCGGGGTGGCTGAAAACGATGAGCATACTGCCGATACCGCCCGAAGTGATCACTGGTCAGCATGGCTCCCGTGGTTCCTCGCCCAGGGTCAAAGTAGAGGTCTAGTATCTTTTGTTGAAAACTACCAGTAGGGGTGCATAAAGTAACGAGGGGGATTTTTTAATTTTGCTCCCTAGCTTTCAGGAGATGGGCCCAAACTTTGCATTTTTTTGGCCTATTTGGGCGAAAAGTTTCTAAGTCCCACTTTTACTAGAAATGGCCTAAAAGTCACTAAAAATGGCGTTTTTCGGCCTTGGGGTGGTACCCATATATAGTAAATCGGGGTCGCTGAAAACGATGAGCATACTGCTGAGGTCGGTGGATGTGACCCCTGACCCACAGCGCCCACCCACAGTGGGTCCGGTGTGGGTCAAAAATGAAAGTCTTCAAAAGTGGTCAAGTTTGGTATCAAATGAAAGCCCTTGGCGAGGCGATCAACTTTTGTCATTATGCCACCCACAAAAAGTGGCTCCACCGACCAGTGGGTGGGTGCCCCACCCACAGTGGGTCCGGTGTGGGTCAAAAATGAAAGTCTTCAAAAGTGGTCAAGTTTGGTATCAAACGAAAGCCCTTGGCGAGGCGATCAACTTTTGTCATTATGCCACCCACAAAAAGTGGCCCCGCCGACCGTGGGTGGGTGCCCCACCCACAGTCAGTCCGGTGTGGGTCAAAAATGAAAGTCTTCTAAAGTGGTCAAGTTTGGTATCAAACGAAAGCCCTTGGCGAGGCGATCAACTTTTGTCATTATGCCACCCACAAAAAGTGGCCCCGCCGACCTGTGGGTGGGTGCCCCACCCACAGTGGGTCCGGTGTGGGTCAAAAATGAAAGTCTTCAAAAGTGGTCAAGTTTGGTATCAAATGAAAGCCCTTGGCGAGGCGATCAACTTTTGTCATTATGCCACCCACAAAAAGTGGCTCCACCGACCATCGGGTGGGTGCCCCACCCACAGTGGGTCCGGTGTGGGTCAAAAATGAAAGTCTTCAAAAGTGGTCAAGTTTGGTGTCAAACGGAAGCCCTTGGCGAGGCGATCAACTTTTGTCATTATGCCACCCACAAAAAGTGGCCCCGCCGACCGTGGGTGGGTGCCCCACCCACAGTCAGTCCGGTGTGGGTCAAAAATGAAAGTCTTCTAAAGTGGTCAAGTTTGGTATCAAACGAAAGCCCTTGGCGAGGCGATCAACTTTTGTCATTATGCCACCCACAAAAAGTGGCCCCGCCGACCTGTGGGTGGGTGCCCCACCCACAGTGGGTCCGGTGTGGGTCAAAAATGAAAGTCTTCAAAAGTGGTCAAGTTTGGTATCAAACGAAAGCCCTTGGCGAGGCGATCAACTTTTGTCATTATGCCACCCACAAAAAGTGGCTCCACCGACCATCGGGTGGGTGCCCCACCCACAGTGGGTCCGGTGTGGGTCAAAAATGAAAGTCTTCAAAAGTGGTCAAGTTTGGTGTCAAACGGAAGCCCTTGGCGAGGCGACCAACTTTTGTCATTATGTCACCCACAAAAAGTGGCCCCGCCGACCGTGGGTGGGTGCCCCACCCACAGTCAGTCCGGTGTGGGTCAAAAATGAAAGTCTTCTAAAGTGGTCAAGTTTGGTATCAAACGAAAGCCCTTGGCGAGGCGATCAACTTTTGTCATTATGCCACCCACAAAAAGTGGCTCCACCGACCATCGGGTGGGTGCCCCACCCACAGTGGGTCCGGTGTGGGTCAAAAATGAAAGTCTTCAAAAGTGGTCAAGTTTGGTGTCAAACGGAAGCCCTTGGCGAGGCGACCAACTTTTGTCATTATACCAGCCACAAAAAGTGGCTCCACCGACCTGTGGGTGGGTGGCCGGCGTGGGTCAAAAATTAGTCTTCAAAAATGGTCATGTTTGATATTAAACGAAAGCCCATTTGCTCACATTTGCCCTGTCTATTGCATTGTTCAAGCTCCTTATCTGCGTTAGCGCACTGCTGGAAAGGGAACCTTTAAAATGACAGAAGGACAAGAAACAAAAATGCTCCTCTGGAGCATGAAAAAAGTAATATGGGTGATGGTGAGGTTGCAAAATTAAGAGAGGACTAGTCTTTAAAATGCTTAATATGGGGCTAGGTTCAAAAATAGAAGAGGACTAGGTTGTGAGCGAATTAATATGGGCACAGCTTCGCCGAACAACCCATATTCGCGGTTTATAAATGTATATCAGATCCACGCTACGTTTAGTTTATAGTTAGTCAAACTTTTCTTCGAGAAAAGTTTTATTCATTTATACGGAAAATTTATATATATTTCAAGAATAATCTTAGGATTCTGACCTTCTATTTCCTCCCTGCTTCAACCAATAGCTTTAGCCTCATGCCCTTAGATCTGTTCTCGTTGCTTGCCGCAGTTCAACCCGACCAAATGATGATAATTTACGCACATACGTATTCCTAGCTAGTCTAACAGAGTACGTATATATATGCAAACAACTGTATTCAATGAGTACGTATTCAACTTCTTAAATTTCTTATTACTGACTGAAATT
>JASAND010003962.1:0-15305 GCA_030248195.1 Trissonchulus latispiculum | reverse complement strand
GTTTCTCCTATTTGGTGGTTGTATTGTACAGATAATGGTCGCCGCTTTCGAACCACAGCAGTTGGCCAACCTAAAGGGTATATATAGGGTCTAGTAATACCCCTAGCATTAAGAATATGAACTTTTTGCGCCGCACCCGCGTCACAGCGCGGTGGCGCCACAAAGTCGGCTCAGAACGAAAAGTGACCATTTTTGTGGTCGTCGCTTAGGTCGAACGTTGCATGCAGAGCTGATTTCTTTTTATATTCAGAAATTACGATGAGGCTGACCTAACTAACGGTCCAACTCTATCAATTCCGTAGCGACCAGCAAAGCAAGGTTTTTTTAGGTTACAGCTTAGGCCATGGCCTAAATTTGTGAGTCGATGGCCCCAAAGAATTTTGGTCGTTGAGGCCATTTTTTGGCCTAAATTTTTCGACGAATACCCAGTTAAATTTTATTGATTTTTAAGTAAACACAACAATTTTCTAAAAAAATTTTCGCGCCTTCGGCGCGACTTATACATTTTCCCTTGTATTTCTAGGCTGTGCCAACCGCCAGCTAGTTACATTGTCTATTTCCACTTATAAATATACATTCAAGTTATAATTTCATTTACTATTATAAAGATTTCTTCGAAGAAATGCAATTTTAGTATGTATATGGTTTAACTTCATTTCTATTAGCTTAATTTTTTCTTTCTTTGGCTCAAACTTGTATGCTCCTACCTGTTTTAATTTTCAATAAAAATTCATTAATTCATTATGCTGTCTGTCGTGCACTGTTATTTCTATGCTAACAAGGTTCTGTTTATGCCATTTTAAGGTAAAAACTTTATTTTTCTAGTGTGTTTAACAGTGACGATGACGATTTTTTTGTTAAACAGGGATTTTTGAATATATGCGCGTGACTACATGATAACTGTAATTTCAACAATGCGTACAATAACGCACAACTTAAAAAACTAACAAAATTTGGATGGCCTAAATTTTTTGGCTGATGGCCTAAAAAATTTGGGTCGTTGAGGCCATTTGGCCAAAAAGTTCGGCGACCAAAAAAACCCTGGACCACAGTGGTCAAAAATGGCGAAAATTCGAAAAATGAAAAATCGAAATTTTTCGAAATCTATATATTCAACTTTAAAAGCTCGAATCTCTCATACAATGGTTTTCTCGTCCGGAGAATCGATTCCCACAGTCAGTTTTACCGTCAGACCCACCCATCGTGCTGGGCTGGTTCCACTTTGCCGTCGGGAGGGTCAAGTCGGAAACCGCTTCCTGGAGGTCCATATAGTAGGCTCTACCTTGCCTCTCAAAACTTTGTCTGTAGGGGTTTTCTGGTGCGCCAGCTCATTCCCGGTATCCGTTTTGCCGTCCGACGTGCCTATGTTGCTGGGCTGGTTGCTGTTATGTTGTTATTGGTTCTACTTTGCCGTCGGGAGGGTCAAGTTGGAAACCACCTCCTGGAGATCCATAGTGAACCTTGAGTGAATCCATCAAATGAAAGGCCTAAGCGAGCTGAGCAACTTTTGTCACAGAACTGCATGCTCAAAGTGGCTGTAGGGTGCTGTGGTGGGGTGGGGACTTAGGCGATTTTCGGTCAAAAATGGAATTTTTCAAAAGTGGTCAAATTTGTGTCAAATGAAAGTCCTAAGCGAACGGAACAACCTTTGTCATGGAGCCACCCACCCAAACTTGCTGTGCCAAATAACGTCACGTGCCTATGAAACTTTTGTCTTTACTTCTTCAACCGGAATTTAAAGGATATTTAGACAGACAGCCAACACTCACATATTATTATCATCCTCTTTTGTGCGGAGCATTTTTGTTACTTGTATATATATGCATACTAATTGCTCTTTCTCCTGAAAACAACAAATTAAGCCTTCATTTTAAGCCTGGGATTTCCTATTTTTTCTTATTTTTTGACCAAAAAGCTCCTATTTATTCTTATTTCTTGATGTGAAAATTCCTACTTTTATTCCTATTTTTTGGAAAACCCCGCGCAACAGCCCTGCTGTTTGATTTTTAGCTCTGCAGCAAAAAATAGTTGCTTAATTTTTTAGAGCTTTTTTCGAACACATTTTCGGGCCCCCTGAAATCGGGGCTGCCCGTCAGAGTTCCTCCCCAGAAATTTTTTGCCTAGGAAAAAGCCAGTTTATAACAGGAAATTAAGATATATAGCTTTATATACGTATATACCCAGTTGGCAGTTTAAGTATATAACTGAAAGGATGTCAGCGGTCTATTTTTTCGCAATTTTATTTCGCTGTCGCGCCGCATATATACGCCGCATGCGCCTGCGTGCATACGTATGCACGCATATGCATGGCATATGTATCCGTATATATATATATATATTTTTTTCCTGGTATATGTATCCGTATATATTTTCTCAGCCCAGTCTTTCAGCCATAGAGTGAATATAAACGTATATAAGTGGGTTCGCCTATACGTGCATACGTTTATTGAGTTATATATATACGTATGTGTGTAATAAAAGCCCTGATACGTATACATGATGAAGTTATATGAATACGTAGGCTACAGCAAGTGTAAACATATATATACGTACGTTATACTCTTTGCTTTGCTACAAGTGAGTCCACTTTCTATCTCCTTCAAAACTCTGTTGCAATTGTCTAGAATGAGAGTATTGCAATTGTCTAGAATGAGAGTATGTCTACATATATACGGATGCATATTAGGGGTATATAGTAGCTATGTTCTCCATTCTCTCAAGGTAGTGGCATCATTTAATAAGTGTAGTGTTTTTGACACGCCATAACTTTTAAAATTTTGGGATTTGAAGAGATCTTTATATATATATATATATATATATATATATATATATATATATATATATATATATATATATATATATATATATATATATATATATATATATATATATATATATATATATATATATATATATATATATATATATATATATACTATATCGTTTTAAAACGCATAATAAGAGCATGCATAATCTGAAATTCAGATCATGTAAAACAAGTAAGATGATTTAGTTTTTTGACATTTATATCAAGTAGATGTATATATAGTCAAGCGGGGAAAAACCCCACTTTTCATATTTTTGGCCAGAACTTTTTACTGGTTTGAGATATTGAAATAGTGACTATACAGGCAGCTAGGCCTAGTCGTAAGCGTTCTTATGAGCTATAGAACACCTCTCTAGGGTGCGCCGTTAGTGAGAAAAATTGTCCCAAACTGGCGGGAAAAAAACCCAATGCGGGACCCAAACCCGCCCCGAAAATTTTTTGGCAAGTTGCCAGGAGCATTTCTAACCGTTCCAAATGAAAGAGCGGGTTGCTTTTAGTATAAATGCATCAAAATATACTATATAGTTTTTGTTGAAAAATTGAGGTCATAGTGACCTTTGAAAATTTGGTATGAAAACACGTCATCAACATAGGCAAATTGTGGAAATTTTTTAAAATTGTTTATTTTCGGCAGTTTAAGCATTCTATCGTGTAGAAAACGTGTTTTTGCTGTATTTAGAGCCAAACTAGACCCATTTTAGGCTAAAATAAGCGTTTTGACCAGATTTGAAATTTTGGCTTGAAATGGCACCATGGCCGATTTGGACCCCCTCCCCTGGACCACCCATAACAGAACGAACCCAGGATAAACCTATATATATTAATTTAATCTATAGGCTCTATTAAACAAATGTATGTATTAGTTTGACCTTTCCTGCTAATGCTTAGAAAAACATTCAATTTTGAAAAGTGGGTTTTTTCCGCCAACTCCAGCTCACCCCCAGGTCGCACCGGAGGGGTTGGAGCGATGTGGCATATATCGTCATGATGCGCAACAGATGCCCTACACATACATACAATCCGCTTTGGTCTAAGTCTTTCCAGTAGTTCTGGGTGGCCAGGCAAAGTTTGCCAAATTTCGGCACTTGGACGGACCAAAATTTTCGAAAATTTCAAAGTCCCAAAAAATTTGCAGGGATACAGCGGGAGCGACAATAATACACCCTCCAGGGTTATTTTGGATGCTCTTCAAGATAGGATATTAAAATCCTATATCGCTCATACCGGTAAGCCCACGCTGGAGGTGAGTTTTTTCCCGCATTGGCGAGTGGGGTTTTTTCCCCGCTTGACTATATAGACCGTCAACCTTTGAAAATTGATTTCTCAAAACTGATGATTAGGCCAAACCGTTTTGTGCCAGGATATTGAGGACATTTTTGAGTGACATTTTTGGATTTGTCTCAGCAGCTCCTTAATTTTTGGAAAATCCGTTATATAATGTATAGCGACACGAAATTTTGCAACTTCGCGTTTGGTTTTTTGTAACTGTTGAAGACAGCCGCAAACCCAGAAAAATGACCCTCGGCAGTACATAGTTCAAACTTGCAAATTGCAACAAAACTGCTCTTATTTGTTGGGTATTTTTCCGGAAATCGATGTTCAGAGCAAAATAATCACAGTCTCGCCAAACATTTTTATCGGAAAAATCCTTAGACAAGAGCAATCCTTGTATAAAGTGGGCGATTGGAGTACGTATCGATCTAGTATAAATGAACCAAAATTATTCTTTCGATTTTATAATTGTGGCAGTAAACTAAATATATATACTGATACTGAGGTCATCGAAAATGGCCATTTCTAAACCCCCAAAATCGTTTCTGGCTCCATGTCTATATATTTGTCACAGGGGTCACGGCAGCGATCCGTCAAAAGTCTCTGACGACAGTGTAAAATAAGCTGCGTAAAATCCTGCTCAGATTTCATGCGCAAATTGTAGAGCACATCGCGTTTATATACGTAGTATGCGAAGTTTCAGCCCCGTATCTCTTATTAATAAGTTGCGCCCGGACCGGTTATGGCGACTGTGTTTTCCCGGTTTCTCCTATTTAATGTTTATTGTCCTGGCTTTCCAACTCTTTCACGTAATCTGTAGCGGATCCGGACCTAAAGGGGTATATATATCATAGGGTTTAAGAATGCGCCATTTAAGACTTTTAATTTGAAGCCATTTAACATTTGCGTCTTTTTTACGTATGCTGCTACAACTAAGCTTGAAAGTGCTCAAAAATCAAGTTTAAGTACCAAAATACACGATTTTTGACCAAAACATTTCTGCAAATCTCGACCAAAAATCCTTAAAATTTGGCAATTTCTGGGCACCTTTAGTGAGTCTCGGGGAAGCCCAATAAAGTTAGGGGGTCGAGTGGGGGGCGCCCCTCCCCCCCACTAAAGAAAACCCAGGTCAGTGATGCCTGGTATAAATATATTCATAATGAAGAGTATATATATACATAATAAATGGTATTGAATCAAGCTCCTATGGGCTTATCGCCCAAGGACCACATCCCCTAGAGAGCCGATCAAGGTGCATAAAGATATATATAATTTTGTTTTTCCAGATGTAACAGACGTGGATTCATTTAAACTGAGCAGCCCTGAAGATCAGCTGGGAAATGATAATCCTAAGGTGGAAGAGGTAATATTAATTATAATGTATTGGCGCGACAGCGCCCCTACATACGATGGGTGTAAAAGCGTCTGCGCTGCCCCTAGAGACCGTTTCAGCCTGTTGCCAGCTAATTAGAGGTCGGGAGGGGTAAAAAGGTTACGATCGTACAGGTATCACCATACTTTTGGTTCGAATTCAGAACTTCAATTGTCTGCACTAGCCAATAGTTATATACCGTGCGTTTGGTTTTTTCCTCGGTTAATAATGCTAATTGGAAGTGCATTTTCTAGCGAAAAGAATCGCTACTTTTTAGTGCCGCAGGTGGGCCACAGACGCGGAAAATCGTCTAAAAAGTGACCATTTTGTGGTCGTTGCGCGGTGCGAACGTTAAGAGCTGAAGCCGATTTCTTTTTATATGTATTCAGAAATTATTACATATATCGAACTAACTAAATAGCTAAGTCTCGTTTCTCTATCACTTCCCAAGCGACCACAGTGGCCAGTCAAAATGGTGAAAATTTGAAAAATGAAAAATCGAAATTTTTCACTATCCATCCAACTTAGAAAAGCGCCATTCAACTTAGAAAGTAATGTTCCACACGTGGTTTTCTGGCACGGAGAATTGATTTAGCCCAAGAAGTTTACCCGTCGGACCTACCCAGATTGCCGGGCTGGTAGGTAACCGCTTCCTGGAGGCTTTACTTAATTTTTATTTTAACTCAAGTTTATTTAAAAAAATATATATTGAAAGTTGAGATTTTGGGTCACGATAAAAAATTGCTCAATTTCGGGGGTGTGGGGGGTTCGTCCCCGGACCCCCCCCCCCGACTTGCCAAAGATCCGCCGACCCCGAAGCAAAGACCCATCTACGCCACTGTTATGCAAGAATAAAAATGCTCCGATGTAGCATGAAAAATGCAATATGGGTGACATTAGGTTGTAAATGGACAGAGGACTAGGTTTTAAATCGTTAATATATATGGGAGGGCAGGTTGTAAATGCCAGGAGGACTAGGCTAAAAGCGCACTAATAAGGACCAGCTTCGCTGAACAACCCATATTCGCGAAAACTGCCCAGACCGTTGTTGTCGGCAGTTCAGAAAATTTTACGATTTGTCAGCATGACCCTGCAAATGTAGTCGTGCTCCTTATTATACATCTTAATAATACACGTACATAATGTCAACTGCTTTTCGCATCGACTTAATACAAGCTTCTGCGCTGACAGTGCAGAAAAAAACTCCCTGAGTAAAAATAAGATAATCATAAAATTCAAGCTGAGCTGAATCCAACGATATAAAGCTTTTGTTGCTACGACTTATATAGCGCCAGCAATGAATTTTTAAACAATATCCCTTATTTCCGCTGGTTTGTGGCTCTCTTTGATGTTGCCGCCGTGATTTGACTGAAGCACTGTATACTAGCAACACCAGCTGAAATAAGGGATATTGTTTAAAAATTCATTGCTGGCGCAATATAAGTCGTAGCAACAAAAGCTTTATATCGTTGGATTCAGCTCAGCTTGAATTTTATGATTATGTTATTTTTACTCACACTTGCTAAATCTGCTTTGCCAACATTTTTGGTCAAAATGTTGTATTTTTCAAAAAAATCGACTTTCAAAATTTGAAATGCTTTATATATCAGGTGAAAGCGGGCGCCTAGGCGGTCCTGAAAATCTAATCGAAAAAATTTTCCGTTGAGCGAGTCGCGAGTAATAACCAGTCAAAGTTGCAAAAAGCGGCAAACATCAAAGGAAATGGAAAAACGAAATTTTGGAATAAAATGTTTTTCTCAACCGATTATTTTCGTTCTTGTGTCAATCGATGCGTCTTCGGACGGGAAACTTTCTCTGAAAGAATGAGGTGAATAGCTTGAACGGTCCGTAAAAATTCCCCGATAAACCGATATTTTACAATTTTTGAAATTTTAAAAAATTTTAAATTTTTTAAAAATGTTGTCTCGCTGCAAAGATTCCGAAAAGATATGGTTTTATGGGGTTACGACGTATATTGAGTTCACTGGAGGTCTTACAGATTTTGTACACACATTTTTGTGTCAGACTTTAGTCCTCTCTTGATCTTAGAACCTCACCACCACCCATATTACTTTTTCATGCTCCGGAGGAGCATTTTCATTACTTGTTATATTATATATCATATGGGTCGCAGTAGCGACCCCTATAATACATCTGTGTGTAATACAGTACTTTCTCTCAAAACATGGTCTATAGGGGTTTTCTGGTGCGCCCTGCTCATTCCCGGTGTCAGTTTTGTCATCCAACCCACCCATCTTGCTGGGGCGGTTCCACTTTGCCGTCTAGAGGGTCCGGTCGGCAACCGCCTCCTAGATGTCCATCTTAGGCTTTACTCAGCATCTCAAAACTTGGTCTATAATAGTTCATCTGGTGCGCCCAGCTCATTCCCGGTGTCCGTTTGCCGTCTGACCTACCCAGATGGCTGCGCTGGTTCCACTTTGGAGGGCTCAGGTCGTCAAAAACAAAAGTTTTCATAAGTGGTCAAATTCGGTATCAAATGAAAGCCCTAAGTGAGCTGAGCACCTTTTGTCAGAGAATTGCGTACCTAAAGTGGCTGTATAGTGCTGGGGACTTAGACGATTTTGGCTCAAAAATAATATTTTTCAAGTGGTAAAATTTGATATCAAATGGGAGCTCTAAGTGAGCTGAGAAACTTTTCTCGGGGAACTGCGTATCCAAAGTGGCTGTACAGTGCTGTAGTGGGGCGGGGTGGGGACTGACTTAGGCGTTTTTTGGGTCAAAAATGTTTTTTCAAAAGCGGTCAAATTTGGTATCTAGTGAAAGCCCTAATCGAACTGAACAACTTTCGCCATAGAACCACCCACCCAGACTTGCTGTGTCGGATTTATGTGTTTACGTTCTCAACCGGAATTTAAATGATAGACGTAGGCCCAACACATATTATCCTCTGTCTTTTTTTCGTCTGTCGTCGGTTCCTTTGTCGTCGGAGCATTTTTGTTACTTGTATATAGGGGAGCGCGAGAGCTTGAAGTTTGGGGTTTCTGAACGTATATACCCCGAAAGTGAACCTGTTTGATAGTTGTTCGCTCCTCGGCACGGCATGCCACGTGGCCTGAGGTTCGCTCATGGGTCGCTCAGGCGGCTGGCCCAAATTTGGTCCGGCCAAAGTGTGTGTGTGTGTGTGTGTGTGTGTGTGTGTGTGTGTGTGTGTGTGTGTGTGTGTGTGTGTGTGTGTGTGTGTGTGTGTGTGTGTGTGTGTGTGTGTGTGTGTGTGTGTGTGTGTGTGTGTGTGTGTGTGTGTGTGTGTGTGTGTGTGTGTGTGTGTGTGTGTGTGTGTGTGTGTGTGTGTGTGTGTGTGTGTGTGTGTGTGTGTGTGTGTGTGTGTGTGTGTGTGTGTGTGTGTGTGTGTGTGTGTGTGTGTGTGTGTGTGTGTGTGTGTGTGTGTGTGTGTGTGTGTGTGTGTGTGTGTGTGTGTGTGTGTGTGTGTGTGTGTGTGTGTGTGTGTGTGTGTGTGTGTGTGTGTGTGTGTGTGTGTGTGTGTGTGTGTGTGTGTGTGTGTGTGTGTGTGTGTGTGTGTGTGTGTGTGTGTGTGTGTGTGTGTGTGTAGGCAGGCGCCTGCGCGGCCCTATGGAGACCATCTTGACCATTGTGCCAGCTAAACTGGTTACTCGTATACATTGTAAACTACTAGAGTAGTACTACAGGTATCACCATACTGTTGGTTCGAATTGTTGCACTAGGCGATAGTTACCGTGCGTTTGTTTTTTCGGTTAATAGCGTTGGTTGGAAGTAAAGTCTTCAAAACTGGTCATGTTTGGTATCAAATGAAATGCCTTCGCAAGGCGAGCAGCTTTTGTCGTTTTGATTATACCCCCCAAAAATGTGGCTCCATCGTCCGGTGTGTGGGTGCCCCACCCTCAGTGGATCCGGTGGAAGTCAAAAATGAGTCTTCAAAACTTCAAATTTTTGCTTGTCGTATATATATGTCGTATTATATGCTTGTCCTATGTATTAGTTATTTGTTTCTTATTTTGTAGGTGCTACATTTGACGTAGCGATGCGATTTCTGCACGAATGCCCTTGGGAACGATTGGAAAAACTGCGCCAGTTGATTCCAAATGTCCCCTTTCAGATGCTCCTGAGTGATGCCAATGCAGTGTGCTATACCAGCTATCCGGACAATGTTGTGGATAAGTAAGTACTATCTAAAGTACATACTGCATGCCTTGTACGCTATGTATTATAAGTAGATATGCACCTTGGCCGCCACTATCGGGGCTGGGGCCGGGGCCTGGAAATTAGGGGTCCAAATCGAAAATGTTCAAAAATTTTCTTGAAAATTTAAATTTTGCAAGAATTTTTGATATAGATACAAACGTTACTATCGTCGTTTTAATTCATATCGACAGGAAAACAAACGATTTGTAACATTTTTTGACTTTCGAAAATTCAAAATTTGGTCAAAAAATGTCAAAAATTAAAAAATTTTGCTAATTTTTGGCCCCGGTAGGTGCCGGGGCCGGGGCCTGACTACCGGGGCCGGGGCCAAGTCCCGGTGCTTCCCTAATTATAAGCCTGCTACATCATCTGCACGCTGTCGCCTGACCTCTCCTCCCATAATTCAAGCCCCCCCGCTTGTTCCCGGCCCTATCTGTGTAGAGGATCGGTGTGTACATAATATGTTACTTTACTTACGTGTTTAAACTTGACGGAGGCCCAATTTGTGGGAGGTCTAAGGAATGATTAACACGTGCATGTACGAAATATACAAGCACGAGCCCGATCCCCCGCTTGGACCCTGTACATAGACAGGAGCGGGGTGAGGGGGTTCGATTTATGGTGGGGGGTCAGTCGATAGCGTGCAGAGGATGTAGCAACCTTCTTATACATAGCGTATGGAACTTGTCATACTCTAACGTATTATGTACGCTTGCTACTACCTACTACAACATTATATAGCTGGCTTGATTTTGATGCCAGCTTGCAGGCTGTTAATCGAAATGTTGGTGGTTCAAATCTCCGTATGTGAATTATTTTTTAACCTAGTAAAGTAGTTTTTTATACTTTTTATTTTTTCAGATTTTGTGAACTGGCAGTTCTGAGCGGATGAATGTGTTTTGTGTTTTCGATTTGCTCAACTATCTGCCAAATGTGATTGTTGGAATGGAAGCCGCTGGGAAAGTGGGTCGGTTTTTTATTACTTGACTTTTGGGGAAATGGTTTGCGGCTTATTCTTAGGACAAAATTTATGGGGGGCCTCGAAGTTGTCGCAATGGCTCATCAAAAGTGGGGGCATAGTTTTGTAAGAAATAAGAATTTTTACGTTTTTTGTGTAATATAAACAAAGACTTTAAATTTCACTCTGTAGCTTTCAGGAGATACTCAGCCAAAACTGCATTTTTCACCTGTTTGGGCGGAAAGATTTTAAGTCCCGCTTTCACTAGAAATGACCTAAAAGTTGTTAAAAATAGCATTTTTCGGCCTTTTGGTGATACCCAAATACAGTAAGTCTGGGTCGGGTAAGCGTACTGCCGAGGTCGGTGGAAGTGACCCCTGACCCCCAAGGGCCTGTGGATCGGGGGTCCGGTGGGGAGGGGTCAAAAATGAAAGTCTTCAAAACTGATGTTTGGTATCAAATGAAAACCCTTGGCGAGGTGAACAACTTTTGTCATTGCACCAGCACCACCCCACAAAAAGTGATTACAGCGATGCTGGGGACGGGGTTGGGAATGCAATTGTATATATACGTATATATATACTATTATGTATAATTACTTGACTGCCCTGCCAGTGGCATTGTTCAAGCTCCTTTTATCAATTAGGACATTGCTGGAAAGGGATCCTTTAAAATGACATAAGAACAATAGACCTGTCAATTTTGCTTAGTTTAGATGAAAAAGCGAAAATTCTGGTCATTTTCGATGCATATTGAACTTTAGCTTTTTATTTTAGAGCCATCGTTATTGCCTAAAGATGAACTGAACTATGAACAGATGAAGTGAAAATCAACTCTTGTTGATGTTGTCGATTTTGTTTTGTATTTTTGAATTGTGATGTTATCTAATAAACTCTGCTAGGTAGCTAGGTAGGTAGGTATGTAGGTACAAATTAAACCTGACCTCAGTATTGCATAATGCATAAGTGTCTATATAACCTACCAAAACGTGAATTGGGCAATAAAATTGTGCTGTCATGAAAATCTAATTGAGTGGAGTGGTTTGGGATTAATTATTTGTACGAAGTCATGAAGTTGGAAGCAGTACTGCTTGATCATGGTTTTCCTGGAAGTTTGTCTGGATAAACCCAAGATGTCTCGGACAATTCAGCAAGTTCGGACGGACTAAAATTTAGTCCGGACTAAATTGAAATTAGTCCGGACTAGTTATTCATAAATTGTCCAGACAAAAATTAGTCTCAGACATGTCTGAGACTAAAAAAAATTAGTCTCAGACATGTCTGAGACTAAAAAAAATTAGTCTCAGAAGTGTCTGAGACTAAGAATTTTCGTTGTCCGGACTATTTGTCCGGTCATTAGTCCTGACAAAAACTAGTCTCAGACATGTCCGAGACTAATCAGATTAGTCTGAGACATGTCCGAGACTAAGTTTTTGTTAGTCCGGACTCGCTCTACATTTCACGGCGAGTTAAACGTGACGGACCCATAACGGGGGTTAGTGCGATTAATAATTGTTTAAGCTTCCACCATAGGTTAATACTAATCTCTTGATCAGTTCATGTTTACGGTGTGTTTGATTTCTTTTATTGTCAATTAATTAATACTTGAATCTAAAATCTTAGTCCCTAATTGAGTAATAGTAATTTGAACTTGGCAACTCTGGCAGTTTGGAACAAGACATAACAAAATACATTCTACAATTTTAATCATTAATTCCAATCAGATCCATCATTATTAAGCCGGTACCCATCATCTCCTTTGTACTGATGGATTCACTTCTTTGTATGATTCTTTATTCACCGTTTAGATCTTGAAATTCATTTTTTAACCTTTGTGAAACTCCTTTCATTACACATAATGAACTTATGATATTTAATATAAAATAATATACATTAGCTATTTAAAGTTTATAATTTTAACTCATCTAAAAAGAAGCTAAAAACGGTAAAGTCAAGCGTGAGAGTAGATAAACTAGTTAAATAAGAGAATTAACTTGATCGATCTTCTATAAATACTCTTAAAGGGATTGCTCTATTAATCCTAATCCACTGTTTTGCGTTTTAGATTTCCTGTGCAAAACATAAAATCTAAAAATTCTAGATTTTGAAAGTTTTAAGACACGTAAAACTGTACTTGACGAATCAAACGTCTACTTTTTCTCTGTAAATGAATTCTGCTTTTCTTTAAACGTACAGATCTGCTTTAAGATGCGCTGACAATGAATCTGAAATACAATTTTCAATTTTAGCTTCAGTATTATTCAGTATTAAACCTTACTAGCTTAGCAAATAACAAAGAACTGAGTTACAATGGATGCCAGATCAGTGTATAGTGTAACTGAGAATACGCACAACAATATCTGTTCAAAATTGTTCAAATTCAAAACAAAAAAATTGTGAGAAAGTTGATTATTTGGCTAGGCCACATACATTATTTCATTTATCTAAATTCTCCCACCATGATTCTTGCATGCTTTACGTTCACACGTATGCGGTTTTAGACATTTTCTCAGTAAAGCAATTCTCAGTAAAGCAAATACTTAGTTAAGCAAATTCTCGGTGAAGCTAATTCTCGCTTTTCGATTTCTCGCTTAAGCAATTCTCGGTAAAGCAATTCTAGGTTAAACAATTCTCGGTAATGAATGTAGCCATAGAGAAAACCGAACCGAACCCATAGCAAAAACAATTGAATTATTTGTATATCACAGTATTGATTAGTCAGCGTTTATCTTCTCAAATAACGTCCTCAAAACATGCGTTATTTTGACCATAATCAGCTTACGCTTAACAGCTAGATTAATTACAAATATTCCGCATTTGTTAAAGTTCTATGAAGACAATAAACAAATTAGCATTATTTTTGTAGAGGAATACCATTTGGAGTTTTTTTCATTTGGAAGAAAACATCTCCCTCTTTTAATCAGTTTTCTAATATTTAAAAAAACTTTAATAGCGTTAGGATGGATGATAAATGATTGCTTTGCTTCCCGCTCTACTTGAAGCTTGAAGGACAGACAAAATAAAGAAGAGTGCTATTTCTTTAAAATAGTTTCATATTTTGATCTACGATATTTAGTTCAAGCAAGCGAACCTGTTGACGCCGGCGAAGATTTGGTTGGCATCGCCGGAACGGTTTGTTTTCTGTAGGTGGAAGTAGACTTCGAAGGTAGCAGGGTACTAGGAAGATGCGTATTATTGTATGTAACAATAGCCAGCTCATTACAACTAGCCGTGTTCACACGACCCAATGTAACTTTACCCAGTGCAGGAGTCGCGAAAGATATGTTCAGAATATCGTCGGAAGGACGTTTAGTGAATACCATAAAGTAATCTTCTTTAGATGTCAGAAATGTGCTGTTAAGATTCCGTTTTGGATCCTGTGGATCTTTCAGAGCACAGTAAGGATCATTCCATAAAGCAAACAATTATCAGAGAAATCTTGCACAAAGACAACAAGAGATAGTCCCATGACTGTTCCAAATTCGCTTATATATTGACTAAACCATTTATCGAAGATGTGTATTAGCAGAAAGTCTGTTTCGGATATCCCTTCAGTAGCTGTTTCGGGATTTCTCAGGACACGTAGCCCTCAGTTAATTCATACCCGAACTCAAAATTACCCGTTACAATTTTGAATCTTTGAAAAGATCATTTTTCATCTGACTTTCAAAAAAGAAAGAACAAGGTGTTGTATTTGTGAAATTGTGGGCAAACACCAATCCCAAATAATATCTATGGCTATATACAGCTTGCAACAAATTATAAATTTTTTATATAGTGTATGATTAATTGCTACAGAAAACTAGACAAATGAATGTTCTTTCGTCTAAGTTCATTATCAATGTCAAGGATACAGTCTAGGCATTAATACCTACTGAAACAGCCATTTGTGGCTTTGCCCAATCTCCACACAGTGCATGAAGGATCAAACGCATATGCGTAGCATTCCAAGTAGCATTCGATTTCGAACAAAACTGCATTATTGGTTGATAAACTGAAAAAACTTTAATTTCGGTTTTCGAAGTGGAAATCTGAAACTTGGCTTGATATTCGTTGTCTGAATCGTATCTCGCAAGTTCACAGTATCTCAGTACTGTATTTCCTGTACTGATCGAAGTACTAAAGAAACAAATTCTAGTGCCATTACATGACACCGAATAAACCAATGATAAACTGACACCAATATAAAATAGCAAATGCATGTTTAGTTTATGCTAGTGATGGATACAATCGCTTGTTACTACATTATATACTCTAATCCAATTTTACATAGAACCAAGAGTACATAATGATAATAACTAAACTAAACTAAACTAGATTTCTGGTCAACTCCGAAAGGTTGAGCTTACTGTATCCTATTATGATAAATAAACCTCATCTGTTCTAAACATTTTCAAGAGGAATTTTGTGCCTTCTACATGAATATTTGTAATCTGCCCTGTCCTGTAATTTGTGTTTGTTTATTGTTAGCGTAATGGAACTACCATTGTTCAGCATGTGTTTATATGCGTTAGAACTAAAACGCATCTGATTGGCTAATCGCCTACCTTATGTCAAATTTACGTGTATAAGCGGACCCCCCGAGACCTCGTTGCTAAGCGTGTGTTTATATGCAGTCGAACTGAAAAGAATCTGATTACTCAGCTACCATAATCCTCACCAGTGCTTTTCAGTTCGACTGCATATAAGCACACGCTT
>JASAND010003960.1:0-13253 GCA_030248195.1 Trissonchulus latispiculum | reverse complement strand
GGGTACTGGGGGTACTGGGGGTACAGGGGGTACTAGGGGTACAGGGGGTACTTGAGGTACCGGGGGTACAGGGAGTACTGGGGGTACAGGGGGTACTGGGGTTACTGGGTGTATTGGTGTTGAAAAGTCTATATAAACAGAGAAAAATTTGAAATCGCGTCAGTTTGACTTGATCTGTCGTCGTGAGCGGTCGGTTTCAAAAGGTCTCTATTACGCTATTGCCTATCTTGTAAAGTTCTATCTTGTTAAGTTACACCAGGGGCCCGTTGCATAAAAAATACAATAAGTTAATAAGTCCAATAAGTCATATACAATAAGTAAATTTGCGTTGCATAAAAGTAATAATCAAATAAGTCATAAGCGACTTATTAAAATAAGCGATTTTGGAATTAAAATAAGTCAATTTCATAAGCGAGCGTTGCATAAAAATTGGCAATAGTTATCAGCTTATGAAAAATCGCTTATTAAAATAAGCGAATTTGCAATAAAATTTTCAGTTTTATTGTATTAAGACTAAATAAACACGGGTCGGAATTATCTTTCAATCTTCGCAGATTACATGCATTTTTATGTATTTTTGTTGAAAAATTAAATAGTATTTTCAATGCTTTCAACTTTCATCTATTTAATTGTTTATTCAAAAATTATTTGTCAATTTAATTACAATTAAAATTTAGTTCTATTTCCAAAATTACTTAACCTTGGAACGTCTTCCGACCCGTGTTATCCTTTACATCCGTTAGGATCGCTATCACTTAAGCAATGCAAAATTTGGAAACCGATTCTGATTCCTCTAATTTTTCGGATATCGATGATGGCGCGCCTATAAGAAGACCACGGCATTTTCGACCAAGAATTAATTTTGATCGCTTGCCTCCGGATAATCAAGATCGATTTCGACTAAATGACGATAAAGTTAACTACCTAGTCCAACGCCTTTCAGCATCAATTGCTCGCCCTACTAACCGGAACTATGCCTTAACTCCGGAACAACAAATCCGACTGTCCCTGCGATATCTTGCCACAGGTAAATTTGCTCTCTGTGACATATGTAAACTAAGGAATGCAAATGCAACTTTTAATTTTTCAAATCATTAAAGCAAGAAAGCAACAACAAAAACAATTGACATGTAGGACATATATATATTGACACACCAGCAGAAACCAACTAACTATAGCCCCATGCATCTGCCCTTTGCTGGTGAGAGAACAAGTTTAATACTCCAAAATAACTAAATCTCGAAATCCCAAAAAGTTTGAGTAGATCTCACACCAACAAAGTAACAGACAATGTAGCTATAGTTGGTCCAAATATTTTTGCCTAGTAGTTGTCACGGGGAACCTCGCGAACCTCTGCGGTTCCAAACTGCGGTCCAAATGAGTTTCCAAATGGAGGCAAAGCTTCAACATAATTGAACTGAGGCAAAGGATTCGAAGGTGGCTGCTGAGGGGCCGAAAGTCGTTGGCGCAGTAGCTCCGTCTCCAGATCCAGTTTGAGATTCTGTTTGCGGAGATTCTCGATTTCGAGATCCAGTTTCATGGATATTTTGGTCATCTGATCGCATCGATGCTTCAGTTCTTGTACCTGAAACAAAAGTTATGTTTCTGTTTCTATTTTAGGTGATAATTTCCGTACGGTTGCCGATGCGCACGGTGTACACAAATCGACGGTCTCCAGAGCAGTTCATCGATTTGTTTCAACCGTGAATCGCACGTTGTTTGCTGAGGTCGTCAAATTTCCAGAAACCGAAGCCGGGATGAGAGGTGTCGTCGAGTGGTTTTCATCTTTCGCAGGGATGCCCGGTGTAATCGGAGTCGTTGATGGGACCCATATCGATATTAAGCGCCCAAAAGATGACGA
The DNA here is from genome assembly GCA_030248195.1 of Trissonchulus latispiculum. NCBI lineage: Eukaryota > Metazoa > Nematoda > Enoplea > Enoplida > Ironidae > Trissonchulus > Trissonchulus latispiculum. Next base: position 11,392 of record JASAND010003960.1, on the reverse strand, counting down.
AGTTCAGTATGTTAATAGGCATGGCAATCACAGCATTAATGCAATGATGGTTTGCGGCCCGGACCTAAGGTTTTTCTTTGTTTCCGCCCGCTGGCCCGGAAGCGTCAATGACGCTCGAGTTTTTCGAAATAGTGCACTGAAGCGACGGCTAGAAGAAGGATGGATGCCATTCCCTCGAGGATTCCTACTTGGAGATTCAGGATACCCGAATCTACCTTATCTGCTTGTACCTCTGCCAAATCCTGTAACTGATCAGGAAGAAAGATTTAACAGGGTTTTGGTTCAAACTCGGAGAACGATTGAATGCGCTATTGGTGTTTTGAAACAACGATTTCGGTGCCTTCTTCATACCATGGAAATTGATCCCCTTTTTGCTGCGGAAATCATCCGCTGTTGCTGTGTTCTGCACAATTTGGCCATGGGAGATGAAGATTATCACAATGCTTTAAACCTAAATTTTGCCGAAGAAGACGCGAACAATTTTGACGGAGTAGAGGAAGAAAACCAAGACCTTAGTAGACGTGATCAGATTGTTCGGCTTATGTAATTGTTTTTTGCTATTAAATTAGTTAACAGATTACACTGCTTACTTCGTATTCCATCTTCGCCATTTTCAGATCGCTGTATTCGGTCGCTACGGTTCGAGCTCTCTTCGATGGGGGTTGAGGAGTTGGAGTTTGCGAAGAAAGGAATTGGGCTGCCTGACGGGGCTCAGAGTCGGATTGTTGAGGTGGTGGCGTGGCCGATACTTCGGAAGCAGCAGCAGAGGATGCAGCAGCCGATGGGGGGTTTGGATATTCATCTTCAAATGTTTCCGCGACAGGTAGGCCCTCCACAGCCGGAGAATCCTTTCCAACGATATCCAGAACCAAATTATCCGCAGTGGTATATTTGGCTTCAGCTCCTCCTGATTCTCCAGTTTTACGACGCTTGTCCACCTTCTGCTAAAATAACATTGAAACAACAACTACAACATTAAAACAACAACATTATAAACAAATAATCAACACGATAAAGCTTAACCATTTTGTGCATAATTCGCAAAAAGGCCCTTAGTACAAATTGTTGAAAAATAGCATGTTTGCATTGTAGGCTGCATTTTTCCACTTGAAAGCACTCAAAAAAACGGCAAGCACAAAATGGTTAAGATTGTATACACATGCAAAGATATGTAACATTTCAAGCAAAGAAACAAATAATTGTAACAAACATAAAAGATCGTGACTAAACATTAATACATTGGATATACATTACACTATTTGGGAATTATACAAAACAGTCTTAGTGACAGTGGTAACAGACAAAGATTCACAAAAGTTTAACTGAAACAAAATTAACTTAGGTTAAGATGAACTTACCATTGTATGTCCGCGATAGTTTGGCCAAATTGTGTTTCTGACATATTGCCATCCTTTGCCCTTGCTCGGATCGAAACCATGGATCGTCATGCATTCCTTGACAATAGATTCCCATGCCTTGTTTTTATCCTTTTGTTCCAAAGTGTCCGAAAATTGGCCAAATAACACATGTTTTTTCTCCTTGATCAGTCGCAGTACAATGACTTTTTCGTCTTTCTCCTTAGGTCCTTTTTTGCCACAGCTAGTCATTGTAAAAAAACAAAAGTATTGACAAACTGCAGCAGACAGCAAAATGCAAAATTCGGACTAAGTAGCGAGCGGTGGTGGTGGTGGTTTAAGGCGCTATTTTTATGCATCAATGAACTTGTCTTTCCTTTAAAAAAGACTTATGACATTTAAAGGCGCTTATGACTTTTTACTTATTAAAATAGCGCTTATTACAATAAAATTTTATGCAACAGCAGAACTTATTGTATATGACATATTGTATTTATGAACTTATTGCTTATTAACTTATGACTTATCATTTCTATGCAACGGGCCCCAGGTTAGAAGATTGACTAGCAAAATACTAGAAGTATAATCTAGCAGTTTCTGTAAGTGTTTAACAGGGAGTATACCAGGAAGTACCAGGGGTACTAGGAGTATACCAGGTATACAGGAAGTACTAGGAGTACAGGAAGTACTGGAAGTATACCAGGAAGACAGGAAGTACTAGGGGTACAGGAAGTACTAGCAGTATACCACTAAGGTAGGAAGTACAGGCAGTACTAGCAGTATACCAGGAGTGTAGGAAGTACTAGGGGTACAGGAAGTACTAGAAGTATAGCGTCCGAAAAAGTATATAAAGGGTGAAAAATTTGGAATATCGTCAGTCTGACTTGTTCTGTCGTCGCGAGCGGTCGGTTTTTGAAAGCTCTCTCTACGCTCTCTAATTAGTTAATTAATCGTGCAGAACCAGTTAAATATTGAGTAATTAGTTAAATAGTTAATAAAAGGCGAAAGTTAATAAAAGCGAGGAGGTACATATAAACGATAAAAGTTTTTACTCTCATTTAAAGTTAATAAAAGCTACAATCTAAGTTCATATAAACGCAAGACAAAGTACATAAAAGCGCGAAGTTAATAAAAGGGCAAATTATCTTAAAGTTAATAAAAGCGATTTCTATAACTTCATATCTAAAGTGCATCTATTTCTTTTCAATCATGTCTGGAATTTCTCAATTTAACGCTGCTATTGCTACCGGTTTTTGGAAGGGAAATCCTTCTATAACCCAGGCCCTGAGAGACCAAGCCATCTCCCTAATCAAAACAGAGTGGGACGGCAAGGAAGTTGTTGGCTCAGATGAATTCTGGACCTACGCCCAAACCCTACCCCAACCTATTACCCTACCTGCTTCCCACTCCTGTCCCATTTGCAATGAGTCATTCCCCAATTTGGCCGAGCTAAAGAAGCATAAGGCATCCCATTCTAACAACCCCATCTTCCAGTGCCCACATTGTGAAAAGACCTTTACCAGGAAATATAACTTGGAAAGGCACACCATAAAGTTTCACCCAACAGTTGCTCCCCCTTCCTATGAATGCCGAAAATGCGGCTTTACATATAGGACCTACAAAGGTTATCAAGGCCATCTTCGGACTCACCGGGAAGCCCCCAAACTTCAGGACCCCAAAACTTTAAGGCAAACTCACTTTTCGAATCTTCCAACTGAGGACGCCCCCAAGCTGACTAGGAGTATTGTAAAGGATCTCCCAGAAGACCTGTCCCAAATTTACAGAGAACATTGGAGTAGAATCCGAACACGGTACTTTATTTCATCTGGGGTTCAAAATCGGTATAACTTTCGGCTCGAAGACCCATCCAACTTGAAGGACCTGGTCAAAATTATATTCAAACTGCAAAGGTGGCAATTCAAATTTAACATATCTTTCGGGTTTGTTCTCAGGAACATCGAAGATGGGGAACTGAGGTACTACTACCCATCCGGGAATAGCCGATATTTTGATGAGCCCATCCATGTTTCGAATGAAGGAGATCTGGGAAAAATTTTCTACGAATTGGATAGAGGGGATATCCTTGAGTGGGTTAGACAGCAGCGCCCCAATACAAAGTGGACAGTCCTGAAAATTACAAATGTTTGCTTCTACATTAATAAACTTATCTCCTATCCTGTTGGCGAGGCTCGGTATCTTCCTGATTACGTTAAAAATAACCGGGGTCTCAATGCTCTAGTGAGAAATGATCATACTGGAAGACCATATCTAGATGAAAAATGCCTCTTTAGATGTCTAGCCCTCGCCTTTGGATCGAAACTGAATGCATTAGAAGAAAGAACTAATGAGCTAATTGAAGAGTGGGTACAACCTGGAGAAGACTTTAATGGGGTCTGCCTTGAGGACTTGGATGAGATAGAGGAAAAGTTTGATATTGCAATTACGGTTTACGAACTTGGTCCCACAGTTGAAGAAGCCGATGAGGAGCCTGAAGATCTCAATGAGCTTATAATTCAAAATCATGAAAGAGATCAGGAAATTACAGATATAGCTGCCAAACTTATTCGAAGACCCTTGGGAAAGAGATCTAGGAAAATGGCTATTAATATCTACGAAAACCACTTCTCGTTTATTAAAAATTTAAATAAGTTCACCGTTACTTGGAAATGTTCCAATTGCGAAAAATTATTCCATCATCACTCCCATTTCATGCGACACTCCAAAAACTGTGAGGTGGGCATCAAGCATATCTTTCCTGGTGGCGGAGTTGGGCCTACAAAAACGATCCTGGATAAAATTAGTGAGCTAGGAATCCCTGTGCCAGAATGGTACTACCCCTTTAGAATTGCCTATGATTTCGAATGTATGTTCAAACCTACAACTAAAAAAAGCGGTCCAAAATTGATCTACGAACAGGACCTAATCCCAGCATCGGTTTCTATTGCATCCAATGTCCCAGGCTATGAGAATCCAAATTGTCTAATAACTACCGGGGATCCCTATGAGTTAGTGGTCCGAATGAAGGACTATATGGAAGAGATCGCCGATAAGGCATACGAACTTCTTAGGGATATCTACGGGCCTACCCTTTCCAGTCTAGCCGAACACGAGAAGCTACTGGCAGAATTCGAGGGATGGCTTAAAGCAGTACCCACATTAGGATTCAATTCTGGAAAATTCGATATGAACCTTATAAAATGTTGTCTGATTACCAACTTACTCCTAAATGGAAAAGACATCAATTATACTGTCAAAAAGAATAACAACTACATGGCCCTCTCTACCCCCAAATTGTACTTTCTTGATATTACAAATTACCTTGCCGCTGGAACATCCTACAAAAAGTGGCTGAAGGGTTTTAAAATTGAGGACCAAAAGGGCGCCTTCCCATACGAAGCCTTCACTTCCCTCGAGTTCCTTGATAAAGGTTTCCCCCATCGTGACTTATACTATTCTACTCTTAAGCAACAGGAAATTTCAGATGAGGATTTCATAGCCGTTGTAGCAGCCTGGAGAAAATACAAATTTAAGAATATAAGGGATCAGCTAATTTGGTATAATAATTTGGATGTAGGGCCCTTCCTTCAAGCTACCGAAAAAATGGTAGAATTTTGGAAAACTATGGGAATTGATATGTTCAAAAGTGGGGCTATCTCCCTCCCTGGTCTAGCATATAAACACATGATGAATAAAATACCTAAGCACACGATCCTTCCTCTTTTCAGCAGATTCACCCAAAATTGGCATAAACTTATTAAGGATAACATAGTCGGGGGTCCTAGCTTGGTGTTTCACAGATATCATGAAGCCGGGGTAACTGAAATTACAAATGGGTTTAAAGTTGCACAAATTTTTGGGTTCGACGCCAACGCCTTATATCTCTGGTGCACTATGCAAGAAATGCCCACTGGTCTGTATGCCGAATGGAAACCCACAGAAGATGGGAAATTTAAAAGGTGGCTACAAAAGGGCAGGAAAGAAGCAATGTGGCTGGAGTATATGGCAAAGGCACTGGGAGTTCGGGTTGAACACGCTTACAACGGGGGCCAAAAAAGGATTGGAAAATCCAAAGTTGATGGGTGGGTCTCGGAGAAGAATCTAGTTCTACAATTTCATGGGTGCTATTTCCACGGACATGGTTGCGAGTTAGATAGAAATCAGGTTCCGGAAGATCGAACTAAACGAAGGGAAAGAACTGAAAGAGTCTCCCAGGCAATTAAAGATGGAGGTTTCGACTTGATTGAAAAGTGGGAATGTGAATTTGATAAAGATTTAAAAGATTCCCCGGATATGCAAGAGTTTATGGAAGAACACTTTAATCTCCCAAAGAAAAGATCAGTCCTTACATTTGCACAGTTAGTTACCCAAATTCAGGCTAATAGAATTTTTGGACTAGTTGAGGTGGACATTGAGGTTCCTGAGGAAAAGAAAGAACATTTTGCAGAGATGACTCCTATATTCAAAAATGTAGAAATTTCTAAGGAAGACATCGGGGATCACATGAGAACTTTCTGCGATTTGAATGATCTTATGAACCAACCTAGAAGGGGTCTAATTGGAAGCTACTTTGGAAAGAAAATACTTCTAGCTACACCTCTAATTAAATGGTATTTAAAACATGGCCTCAAAATTACTAAGATTTATCAGGCAATTGAGTTCAAACCTAAAGCTTGTTTCAAAGAACTGGGAGATGAAGTTACTTACCACCGATCTGCAGCCGATTCCGATCCCGATTTGGCACTTAAAGGGGAAATGTTTAAGCTTTTGGGAAATTCTTACTATGGTCGGACTATTACAAACTTAGAAAAGCACCAGGATGTAAAATATTGTCAAAGGTCAGGAGCCAGCAGGGAGGTAAACGGGTGGAGATTTCGAAGGTTAGACGATCTGGGAAATGGGGTATATGAAGTTCAGTCGGCTAAATCAAAAGTTGTTTATAGGTTACCAGAATTAGTGGGATTTTTCGTCTATCAGTACGCCAAACTTAGGATGCTACAATTCTACTATGACTGCCTGAAACCCAATTTGTGGCCCGAAACCTTCCAATTGTGTCAAATGGACACCGACTCCCTCTATTTCGCCTGCTCTTCCAAAAATTTAAGTGATTGTGTCCCTATTAGAAATGAGAGAACAATGGAAAAAGGCTCTCAAGGATTTTTTTGTTTTAGATCCCTCGCCAGAAAAGAATACCTGGTTTGTTTAAAGAGGAATGGACCGGGGACGGCATAATTGCCCTCTGTAGTAAGACTTACCTAGCTTGGGGAAAGACGAATAAAGTCTCCCATAAAGGTGTAAGCAAAGCCCTAAATAAGTATGACTCCGAAGATTTCAAAGAAGTTTTAGAAACAGGAAATACAAAATCTGGAGAAAATAGGGGTCTTAGAATGGTAGATGGGGATATGGTGAAATACTTCCAAACTAAAGACGCCCTTCCCTACCTCTACCCTAAAAGAAAAGTGCTAGCCGATGGGGTGACAACTATTCCCTTAGATATATAGAATTGTAGTACTTGTTTATCCCAACAGTCCTCTTAAGGGCTAACTGTATATAGTGTATATATTCATTTGTTGTATAATTGTCTATGGAAAATGAAAAAATAATAAAACATAAAAAATACAAAAACATTGCATGCGCCGGACTAGGTTAGATTAGGTTAGGTTAGGTAGATTAGGTAGGTTGTATATAGATTAGGTTAGGTAAGTTAGGTACTGTATATAGATTAGGTAGGTAGGTAGGAGTCCGGTAATGGGCCGACGCCGGGTCCCAAGCCCCGGGGGAAGAACTCAGAGGGACGGAAAATAGTTTTTACCACCAGCCTCTTCAGCAACCCCGAAGCATCCCCGGGGCCCCCTACTACCCCCCCCCCCTCCCAACTAAATTTTTTTTATCCCCCTCTCACTCCCATCCCGCCCCCAACACATCTCTTTTTTTTTTTTTTCCCCCCTTTAAAAATATAATAAGTAATATAAAAAAAAACAACCTCGCATCTTTCAAAATAAAACTACATAGACACCACACACCACTTTTTCCCAGCGACGCTGGGCCACCTGACAATACTACTCCTCTAAAGTTTACATTCGAGACAAAGTAGGAAATAGAACTTAGGAAGTAGGCGAACTAAGAAGGCAGCGCATTCGCTCTATCAAAGCGCTAGCATTAGCGCGAAAACTAAAAATTCGCTATATTCAATCCTACTTTAGCCTGAACTTAGAATGGCCACCACGTCCACTGACAACAATCGCTCCCGGACAGCTTAGCTATAAAGCTCGAAGCAGGAATAATTTAGATGCACGTGTTAATTTTAAACAATTTTTCTATTTCTAAATTCGAAATCAAAGTCAACACTTTATGAAACTAGTATAATGCAAGTGCAAAATCAATCTTTTCACACGAAAATTGTAGTTGCAGTCTTAGCTATTTATTGATCTCTTAAAAATCAGCCAATTAGTGACAAACAAATGACGCCAGGTTTTCGGTAACATGAGAAAAGTCAGACAGTAATCGTATGCAAAATAATTTACAAAGCCAAGACATTGAAGTAAACCGACTGAAACAATGCTATAGAGATTGCAAAAACATGAAGAAACTTTTGGGCAAACAACCTCAGTGCTAGGACATGTGTTGAAGATATGCCGCAAATCTTCCTAAACGCCATGCAATTTACGTGCAAAACGTAGGAATTCAGATAGATCAACTCATTACAAATATACCACCAAGCGGTATAACAAGCGCTGTAAAAATCATGTGTGCCTATCTTTATAAAACCTTCATAACAAAGTTAGTAAAATCTAAACCGCAGACACATGTATGTGTAAGAATACAAGCTACGTGTGTCTATTGGATATGTGTTAGGCAGGAAAACCGGTTTTAGTGCATTGCTCCTTTGGGCGAGAAAACCGGTTTTGCTGTGTAGCTAAACAGTTTGCGTCCACTCCAGTTTTCTTTACTGCGCTTTTAGTGCTGTTTAGATTTGGTTTTGTCCGCCTGAGGTAAGAAAATTTATATTGTATGAACATGTAAATAATATCAAGAGTACATAATAACTAAGAGTGTGACAAGCGCCAAGCTCTTAGTTATTAGCCTTGGGGACATGATCTGCACGATAGCGGCTGACCCCCCCCCCACAAATTAGACCCATCACTTCAGAGAAATTCGCACGCTATGCTTGTGTGCTGAAGCTCGCAACAGACGCACACTGAACCAACTGACTAGTTGTGTTTTCGAACTTTAGAACGCAGGTATAGCGTGCGAATTTCTTTGAAGTGATGTGTCTAATTTGTGGGGGGGGGGGTTCAGCCGTTATCGTGCAGATGATGTCGCAAGCCTGATAAGTAAGAGCTTGACGCTTGTAACACTCTTAAGCCTGGTTCACACTGGTGTCTTATGTCTTATGTCTTTTGTCTTATGTCTTATGTCTTAAGGCGTTCACACTGGTGTTTTATGTCTTATGTCTTATGTCTTTTTGTCTTAAGACAGACTTTTGCTAGGCTCAACTTTTGTCTTATGTCTTAAGGGATAAACGAATCACATTGCAGCTAGTCTAGCCATTGTCAAGTTGATTGGTTGAAAGGATCAGATGTGCTGCCTAAGACAAGAGACATAAGACAGCAGTGTGAACGATTCTGTCTTAAGACATAAAATATAAGACATGCGACATAAGACAAAAGACATAAGACATAAGACATAAGACACCAGTGTGAACCAGGCTTTAGTTATTATGTACTCTTGATAATATATTTACATATGAATATCACTATATTAACAGCTAGTGAGTGTGACAGCTAGCAGACCCTCCGTTATCAGCTGCAGGTACATGCTCTGCAGCTGCACGCTAATGGCTGACCCTCCCCACAAATGTGTACCTTCCTACTTGAAATAAATTTGTCCGCCATCCTTGCATTCTAATACTCAGACACAAATTAGACGCTTGCAGGCGTTGTGTTGTGAGCTTTGACATGTAAAGATACGCGAGTGAACGACAGAAACCTATACTGGGTAACATTTGCTGCTCTACACGGGTGCTCTGCACGTGGTAGTCAGCGTACGTGTGTCTCCTTAGCTAACTAAGTCTTTGATCCAGTCCCGGAACTGTTTGATCCAGAAAGAGCAAGCAGAACTATATATGAGTCTCGAACATATAGCTTTGAGTCACGCATGGCTCGACTAAAAAATTACTTTTTTAGTGGTTTGCCTAAAGACGCCTGGCGAACCTATTTTTGAGTTAGCTCTTTTTGTTCCAGCTGACAGTCCTTCAAGAGTTCTCCATGGTCCATGAGTTCCTCTTTAGAGTTTAATGAAATTTCAAAGAAAAGCTGAATTTTTAATTATAATTACTAAGGCTAATTTGCTTTAAGCGTGAAATTGTCCGCTCATTTAACACGAGCAGTGCTGAGAATAAAAAGGGTGGTTATCCCAGCAAATCGCTAAATATTATTTTTCAATTTGCCACGTTTGCAGTATCAGTGTCACCGAGGAATAGACTTTCCTTCCTGCTGGACGCAGCTTTAAATTCCACCAAATGGTTGAAGAAATTTGGATTTTCGCACATGTAGAGATTACAACAGAAAACAATCGTTTTCTCTGCAAAAATAGCTTTTTACCCAATTTAAAAATATGACAACCTAGGAGAACCTGCTAGAGTAAAGTCACGTCAAGTTTAAGCTGCGTCCAGGAAAGTCTATTAGTCGGTAGCTCCGATACTGTAAACTAAAACATGGCAAATTGATAAATGAAAGTTAGCGTTTTCCTGAGATAACCACCTTTTTATTCTCATTATTATTTAGGTGGGAGGACCACTTCACGCTTAAAGAAAATTAGACTTAGTGTTTTTCTTAGTAATGTCGACACTTTGGCAAAATCGTCCGAAACTTTGCACATTACAAACGAAGAGTGAGTGTGCCCAGACGTAGCACTTGGTCCGCTACAGTATTTAGAAATGCTAGATTGCTTTGGGGAACTATGGGGATGGATGACTGTTTCAAAAATACTCTTAAGACACTAATCTTAAGACACTCTTAACAGATGCAGCATCTTATCAAAAACGGGTTCCATATTTGGACTCGGCACGTCAATCAAAAACGGGTTCCATATTTGGACTCGGCGCGTCAAAGAACACCTGTTACAATTTTTGAGTGAAAACTGTGGCAAAAGTTTGAATCTCATTTTGACAAAATAGTTAGCTTTCACTGTTATTTCGTAACTTTAGGTAATAGGTGGTGATTCCTTTTGGACACGTATTGTTGGTTAACGGCACAAATCAAGATGAAATTTGATGAAACTTTTTCCAAAATAAATTCTTTTAGCGTTCTAACACTCTCCGCGCAAACCCGCTTCCAAAATTAGGCATTTCCTTTCAGGGCAGTTTTTGCCAATTTCTGACAGTTGGGCAGCAGCTGCATAGTAGTGACTATTTTCATTCGAAAGATCTCGTTGAGCTCTCCATTTGTGCTTTTGAAAGCATTTTCCTTAGCTTTTCTCTATCATAAGACGTAGCCAGTTTTCTTATTTTGGCATCGAAAACTTGTAATTTTTGCAGAAATCACATAATCCGACATTTCTTGATCTACGCAAGCCGTAAAATTAAGCGTAGATGTGTCGATTTGAAGGTCTCCTAGAGGCAAATTATCCGAGGCACGAGCATCTTCCAATTGCATGTGGGCTGCTATCATAAAAAATTTAGATTTTTGCCAAAAACACTACCAAATTTTCCAGCGATTGTGGAGCATTTAGTTCGTAAGCCAAACGTAGCAAATGTGTTCGTTTTACACAAATACCCCGCGGCCCATTTTTAGTTGCCCCGATCGCTGCTTTCTAGCTAAAGTTACCGCTTGCCACAGTTGGGAAAAGTTGGCAAAATCAGGATTGCGCATACATTTTAGCTAATTTCTCCATAGCGAACAGCTATTTCATAATAATTAAAAAGGGACCATCGCTATTTGATAGAAGTATCGAATGGTATAATCGATGCCTCACGAAAAAATTACTTCAGTCTGCAAAAAAAACTAAAAAATTATTGTCCTCCTAGCAATACGTAACTT
>JASAND010003959.1:0-18581 GCA_030248195.1 Trissonchulus latispiculum | reverse complement strand
CTGTTGACGGAATTATCTTGATCCTCCTGTTGGGCACAGGGGGCCAGACCACTAACAACCCCTGTGCCATAACTTCTTATCTTTGCCGGTTGTTGTTGTTGCTGTTGTTGTTGTTGTTGTTGTTGTTGCTGTTGTTGTTGTTAGTGTTATCGTTGTTGTTGTTGTTGTAGTTGTTGTAGCAGTTAATATTTCTTCTTCTTTTGTAGGGGGAAGGCTGCAAATCCTTCGAAAAAGTATTTAGCTCCTATGTTTATGTGTTTAAGCTCGAAAACACAAGCAGTGTGTGCGCGAATTTTGTGCCTGCTTCGAGCTTTAGAACACAAACATAGCGCACAAAATTCTTTGAAGTGAAGGGTCTAATTTGCGGGGGGGGGGTTGGCCGTTAGCGAGCAGAGCATAGTTTTGCTCTAGTGGCACACTCTTATATTATGTACTCTTGGTTTTATATATATAGTGACCTTGCATAAGCGCAGATATCCCTACTGAAAATCTTTCGATAAAATACATGAAATCTGTACATTCTATTTCTTGGACTTGCCGATTCCAGTACAACCCATCTCGGAATTGACAACACTTATTGTTAAGGCGGTATAACTAAAGCTGTGACACTCGGGCAAAGTAAAGTAAGAGGTGCTTGTATGTACCTGCTTTGCTTATGCTCGAATAAACCTCTTTCTTCCTTTCACGCAGTGAATTCAACGGATACCAATTTGTAATGAATAAAACATTTCGCACAAACGGCGGCAACGAAGTCAAACAACTCCAGTGCGTGCATTGGAAGTACATGGCTCTGGTAGATTGGCCGCCAAGTGATTTAGTCAACCAGAAATCATTTCAGAGGTCCATCGTCCACGCATGAGACATCTGAACGAATCTGAGTCTGGTCATTCAGGAGGCACGAAGACTCGACGAATTCAACCCCGTCTTACATAGCACCAAACATAGCAATTTCGAGTATCTTGACTGAAAAGATGAAAGACTGCGGGTTCAAGTACCACAAAAGTACAATTTTCCGTGCTTGCGGTGGTATGAGATTTCGTTGCATTATAATATGCATATAACTTGATTTGGCGTTCTTGACATAACGGTTTTTGACATTGAGCTCGCTGTCCCTCCATTCGGTATTCAAGTGTGAATTCCCGCATTATGTCATAGGTGGACACATTGGTGGATATAAGCTTTAACGAACTTAATGTGATTGTGACTTTGTGGCTCCATTGGCCGATGCTCGCACAGGAGATTGCGAGGTTCAAGTCACCACTAGGACGGTGATTTTTGTTTTTTCTGTAAGACACTTTAGGCAATGATCATTTGAGATCACTAATAAAGCTGTAATAATCAGCGGATGCAGTTGATCAAATGTTGACGCTAAGCAATTAAACCTAATCTTGAATCGGCAGTGCTCTGTCCGCCTGGTGTCTACTCCTCCCGTAAGCTTACGGTCTTGCACTCATGGTGAGGAGTCTTAAGTCGTAAGTTTTACGTTTTCACTCGTGGTTGAAGGAATCAATATTTATATCTATACTTTCCTGTTCCAGGTTTGAAACTATCTTCCTAGCTAACTTCCTATCTTTGAAACTACCTAATGCACACATATATTCCTGGACAATAAAAATACAATGCCAGACTACTGCCTGCACCTCTGTTGTTTGCAGCATATATACTTACGGTTTTTCATAGGCTGTGTTGTTCAGATACAACCTATGGGCTTTGCTACAACATGTTTCATGGTAATGGAATTGCCCTGCCTCAGCCAAACCGTTCAGTTGTTGACAGATTGGGTTGCTATAAAAATCTAAATTACATAAAGGTTGCCACTTAGTTTAAGCCAACTGCCATTGTTTAGTCTCTTGATGGACTATCTGTCCCTTACCGTTGCTTAATAAGCTTCCAATGTGTTCCATACTACAAAGATATGCTTACAATTAATTTGCCCTTGTAGTAACTGATTAGACTTAGCTTGAGCTGGCTGAAAGATATCAGAGCAATGAGTCAGATTCAGCTCTGATTTGAATTTCCAGTAAATAAATTGGTTAAAATTTGAAGTATACTGTTGGAACAAGTAAATTGATTTTTGGTACGGCTTCTAATTTCTGTAAAATAATATACCCCCGCCTTGAATGCTCTCGAATAACGAAAAATGTTTCATGAGCTGGGAGGTTCATTAGTCGCTTTATCCATTGCCATAATCCTAAATGAAAGATAAGCTGAATACAGATATCCCTGTCCTTCTATATATTATTTTTAGCTATCGCTTCAGTAGTGCATCCTCTGTTAGGAAGGAAATCTCGTGCTAACTACTCAGGGCTTGTTTTCACCGGTTGTGTTTCTGTAATATCTTGGAGATCTTAAACTTAGCCTATGTATATTGCTGCTGCTAAGATTATTTTGACAGAACACATAAAGCGGTTAGCGCTGTTTAGGCCATGCTTTAGAGATAAATCAAGCAAAGGTTACTGCAACGCTTGAGGCTCACCAACCAGGATTACATTTATCTATCTGGCGTTTAGCCAGCAGATGACACAATGCGTGCTTTCGGTGCCAAGTGTGCTGTGTTTACACTACAGTCTGAACTTCGCTCAATGATTTAGGATTTTTGTCTGCTGTCCTTTACTCTTGTCATTAGGAATATTCTCTTTTGTTTTCTGGAGAGGTTCCACCGCTGGGTCCCGTTTTGTACACACCTAACCAGATATTGTGAGAAAGCAGCAGAAAACGTGAATGTTCCTCCGCTTGGGACTGATAAAATAATTGAGGCCAGTAGTAAGCAACTGCCCGATTCATCGCTGAGAAGTAGCGTAAAATTTCTGAGTACCGTCTCTAATGTATGAACAGTGGGAGGGTGACCTCCTATAACTCTACAGTGTCTGTACAAGTACGCTGCTGAGAGTTTGGTATTACGTTCATAAATATGAAGTCTATCCTACCAGTGTAAATTTATTTGCTGAGTACATAAAACTCACATGTTTGCTGAGGGCTTTTCCTATAGGATTTCTACAGTGGTCGTTTTTGTTTGCTTCCGCATTCGCATAGCGTTCACTTCAATTGGGTCAGCCTACTCTATGTACGCTCTCTATCCTTCAGACTTGATCAGACTATAAGTTGAACTTGAATTAAGTTCTGCCTTGCATCTGTTAGGCATTCAACGTTTTACTGTTAGCTTATTTTTTCGAAACTAAGGTAGACATAGGATGTACATAAGTCAGATGGAATGGAGGTTGGACGAGAAATGACCCCCAAACTTTGGAACTCTCCCCAACGTATAATCATGCACATGCACCCTCATACTGAAAACATCTGTATGATTTGTATTTATTAAATTTTTCAAAAAGAATTTTTATTCTTGGCTAGTAGCTACAGCATGCTTGTTGTGAATTTTTGAGATAAGAGTTTTTATGAATCAAAGCTGAGATGCGTCATCCGTTCCAGGACGCTTTTGCACCTATTTTCAAACCTGTTTTCTTTTGGGTTAGGGAAACCACGCTTGCCTTACCACACCAGTACTAACCAGGGAAACATTATATAATATTATATACCAGGTCATTTTTTCTTAGCGATGACTACAATCCATCATGACTGGCATTGAATTTGTCCATAATATTTTATTGGTCTTATTGCGTTTTTGGTTTGTAGCCATGCTGCATATAAGTCAGGAAATAATTTCGAAATAATAATAGAATTGAACTGAGTTGAGTTCTCTAAGCTATAAAGTTGATACTTTTTAGTCAGCTTTCCAGGTGAACCATATTATGGTGAACTAAGTTTAAACCCACTAAATCTTATCATCATTTGATTGAACTACATACATGTATTACTTTCCTTATGACTAAGGTCAGCTGAATAATTGCTGCGTTTAGTTTTTATATTTTTTGCAAACACCTTCACTAACAGTTTATACATTTGCATGCAGCATGCAGGTATTTGACTGAGGTAGAAATGGAACGTTTCTATTTTTATTTCAGTCCTAATCGCAAATAGCTAACTAAACTAGTAAAAAATAATTATTACTAATTTATCAGGTAGCTAGCTTTACAGTTCCATGTTAAAAGCAAGAATCCATAGGATCTCTCATTTATATGCTTGAAGAAGAGTAAGAGTCTATAACAGTGATGGAACCGGGTCACTTAGGCGTGACCCGGTGACCCGGTGACCCGGTTGAGCCCTGACCCGGTGACCCGGTGACCCGGTGACCCGGTTTTCTAGAAAATTCCAAAATCTGCAAAAAAATTTTTGATTTTGCCTAAGAACGCTAAATTTTTGGCTTCCATGTTCCACCACCAACCCGAAAAGAATAACTATGACATACATAGCAAAGTTTTTTTATATGGTAGCTGTAGCATTTTCTAAATTTATACAGATTTTAATTGCAAAACCAATAATTTATCCGTATGCGAAATTTTGCAGGGTCTAATATATACATGGGTACTCGTCCGAATACACAGAGTACTTTAAAAATTTTGTTTTCATTATGTATTGCGTTAAATTAAATTAAATTTGTTCACTTACCTTCAACGTTTACCTTGGTTGCGAAAATAATCTGCAAACCATATTTTGCTGAATAGAGCTATGCAGTAATCGGAAAACTTATAAAGCTAAAGCTAAAAAAGCTAGACAATAATTTGCCAGAGACATACAGATTCAAATAGCATCAAGCTGCGAAAATGCTCAAGACTAAAATATAAAAAAGCCAATTAATATTGGACATTGAACAAAAATTTAAGCTAAACTTTCAGCTTGGTAAGTCAAAAATTCCTAAAATTTGGGGTAAATTCAGAAAACCGGGTCAAGACCGGGTCGAAGCTCTTGACCCGGTGACCCGGTGACCCGGTCTAAAAAGTGACCCGAACTGACCCGGCGACCCGGTGACCCGGTGACCCGGTTCCATCTCTGGTCTATAAGTCACTAGAGGGCTCCTCTTTGCAATGAGTAATGGTGCTCCGACCGGAATGCACACACATATGTTATGTTCCCCCGTTTCGGGAACGGGTCTACTACTCTACTCCCTCCCTTTTGGGAGGGGGCAATCGCCTACAACAGCCAACCAAATTGCAAAAGTACCTCCCCGTTTGATGGAGATAGGGGAGTAGCGAAGATTACGGTAATTTCAGCTTATATATTTCCAAAACTAGTTCATGATCGGGGGGTCGCCAACAACCAATCAGAATCAGCCAATCTTAGCCTGCTTTGGCCAATCCTATCCCATACGGGAGACTCCTTGTGATGACCCCCTCCCACACGAGGACAGCTTTAGTAATCCCCGTTTCCGCAACAGACAGAGAAAGTGCATATTTGTCGATCCAACAGGTGATGGGAACATTCCTGTACTCTGGCCGGAGCACCGTTGCTCACCAAGAGGAGTACAAGAAACAAATTAATTTAATACAACAACACTATATTTGGCATTTAACACGTAATGCAATATTTTTATGAAATTTTGTATATTTGATGCAATTTTGTATTTTCTAGATGATGACGAAGGCGTCAGTGCCTCACAAACTCCCGCTCGATTCAGTGGATTCAGGCGGCCTACGTAACGGCCCGTCTCCCGTCCAATTCGCCAACTATTATCCCAGTCAGTCTTCTACCGTAAATTCTTCCTCAAATTTGAATGGTGCTTCACCCAGTCAAAGTCGCCCTCTTAATCCACTTCCGACGGACTGTACCATACTTCACTCTCTAGACTATCAGAATGAGAACCACCTGGTTCAGGTTAATCGCCGCAACGCCGTCCCAAACATCTGGGACGGTGTGAATCGACGAGATGTGATTCGAATGCGCTCAAATGGTGAAGAAGTGGAACAAGTCCCAGAACAAGTCAACACTAAGAGACTGAGAACGGAATAAGATAACTCTCCTTACCCTTTTTGCTGTAATCCCTGCATGTGAAAGCGTATTGGTTTATGTGTGTATAATACTGCTTAATGCTTTTTTTATGAAAATATAATTATATATTTATATATTTATGTGATTTATGTATAATTAATTATATAATTATATATAGTTATATATATAATAATTATATACTATATATAATTATATATATAATTATATATATTATATAATATATATAATAAATTATGTAATTATATATATAATTACATAATTATATAACAATGATATATTTATTATATAATTATATATATTATATAATATATATATAATAAATTATGTAATTATATATAATTACATAATTATATAACAATGATATATTTATTTCTTGTGTTCGCCGTCAATGGTCAATTGTCCTGCTCAGGCCAGCAGTCATCTCAACAAACGAAAGCTGGAAGCTAGTGAATCGAAATGTTCGCTGATTCGCAGGGGTGCCCTCATTGTATCGACATGGCGAAAGCGCGACATTGCAAGACGCAACTTAGCTAAAACGTGACGTCTCAGTTACACGCAGTACAAGGCGCACAACACCATTAGATGTTAATTATATAACATTATTTTCATGTGTGGTTAATTTTCTAACTTCCTGTCACTAAACACTGAACTTCTTAGCTTAACGTCGTGATTAATTGTTAATGAATTATCAATGGTACAAAATTAATTAATTATCAGATGTACAACCCAGCAGTTGTAATTTCACACAATTAAGAAATTTGCAACAATTACGTACAACATATGGATCAAAGATATTGTCATAGTTGCTTCTGTAAAAGGCTGGGCTGGCCCATAGTTTATCGTGGGGGAATGCGGATGCAAAGAACTTCCAGACCGACTAAGCCTCCTCAGCGTGAAGGAAAAAGGAACAGACTCGCTCGTCCAGAATGGAAACAGAAGCCGACTCCCTCAGCGACTTTTACCATAAATAGTACATTTTTCAGCTAATTTTAGTGAATTTCAAAAATAATTCTTATAAAAGCTAAGCATCGTCACTTTTCACTTGTTTTTGACCAAAAATGTAAGAACCATACGTGTGCTTGGGGGGGGGGGGGGGGTTTCACCCCCCCCAGACCTGAGCTCACCCCCCCAGAGGGGTCCCTCACCCCCCCCCCCCAGAATCCGGATTTTTCCGGTAAAAAACCGGAAAATCCGGTTTTTCGGCGCCTTCGGCCGCCCTTAACCCCCCCCCAGAACTTCCCCTCCTGCACATGTCTGGTAAGAAACGTTAAGCTAAAGAGTTCTATGCTCAGTTATCACACTATTAAAGGTGTACCCTATTAAAAGGCAGAATTATCAAACTAAGGGCCTTTTCGCGCGCGAGTTAAAAGAGTAGAGTTAAAATTTTTTAACTCGTTTAACCCCGAAGGCGAGTTTAAATGAACTGGTTAACTCATTTAACCCTGTGCACGAAAAGGATTGAGTTAATTTTAACTTTTTTAAACTCGTTTATAAATGTTTTTATTTATAACGATGTTGTCGCGCCCTCGCTAATGCGCGTAACTGAGGGCCTTTTCAAGTAAGGGTAGAGTAGAGTTAAAATTAACTCGATCCTTTTCAAGAAAGAGTTAATTTTAGGTTAAAATTGAGTTAAAAATTTTAACTCCGCGTGGATTCATGAAAACAGCTAAAATTAACTCGCTTTTAACTCTGCCCCTTCCAAGGGCCTTTTCAAAAAATGGTAAAGTGAGTTAAAATTAACTCGATCCTTTTCAAGAAAGAGTTAATTTTAGGTTAAAATTGAGTTAAAAATTTTAACTCCGCGTGGATTCATGAAAAGAGCTAAAATTAACTCGCTTTAACTCTGCCCCTTCCAAGGGCCTTTTCAAAAAAGGGTAGAGTAGAGTTAAAATTAACTCGATCCCTTTCATGAAAGAGTTAAAAGAGTTAATGTAAGAGTTAATGTAAACCCTGCGAGTTAGGGAGAGTTAAAAATTTTAACTCCGCGTGAATTCATAAAAAGAGTTAAAATTAACTAGCTTTAACTCTGCCCATTTCAAGAAACGCGTGCAGAGTTAACAACCAGTGGTGAAGTTAAATTTACATACCCTTTTCACGAAAGGGTTATATTTAACTCTGCTTCACTCTTTCTGAGCATTTTCTATTGAAATTTAACATCAGGCAAAACACGCAGGTTAAGCAGAGTTAAAATTAACTTTATTAATGAAACCATGGGGTTAATTTTAACGCTGTCATTTTTTGTCTAGGTGCTCAGCATTTGTCAGGCACTCATTGAGGTTTATGGAATGCTGCCCTCCGCAGTCCGTTTTGAAAAGTGGACAAGAGACGGAGGGTCGAAGGTCAAGGATAGAAAACTTGACCCCCAAGCAGTTCTGACGTACGGTAGTCGCCCCCAGGGCAACCTATGTTGTGCTTGCCAACAAAGGTCGCCCCCCGTTAGAGATGAGATCAGGGCCGACTTTTTCGGCCCGGCCCGGCCCGGCCCTGTTCAAATTTTAGGTCTGTCCGGCCCTGCCCGGCCCTGTGTCAAAAATTTCAGGCCCTGGCCAGGCCCGGCCCTGAGCGCCGCTAAGGTCTGCGCGGCCCGGCCCGGCCCTGAAAAGCCCTGATTTTTAAAAAAATTTTCTATAAAGTGTTGAGACACTTAGAATTTTGTGTTCTGCCACTTTATCGTATTCTCGAGATTCAAAGTCGATGTTCTCTCAAAAAACAGTGCATTACGAATATTTCAGCATCCTAAATTGCTAAGGAAATTAATACATATACTAAATTAGCCTGAGGTCGATTTACCAAAATAGTTAATGTTTTGCATGTTTGAATGTTTGTTTGTTTGTTGTGTGAAATAGAATTTTAAACTTCAGTTACTCGAAAGCTGATGTATACACGGAGGCACTCTTTATCTACTAAGATTTCAAAAACTGTACACATACTTTAACAATATTTGGTACATGCAGTCTCATTTGATACAAAGAAAGCAAGAAATTTTGAATTTAGGAAGGCAAAAACAAATATTAGAATTCGAAAGTGTATGTATGCAATAAATTAATGTGAAAAACGTCAAGGCTTGGCAGGGCCGAACAGGGCCGGGCCGGGCCGGGCTTTTTTCGTTGGAAGCTGCGCGGCCCGGCCCGGCCCTTACTAATTTTTCCTCAGGCCCGGCCCGGCCCGGCCCTGACTGGAAACCAGGTCTGCGCGGCCCGGCCCGGCCCGTCGGGCCGGGCCGGGCCGGGCTTTCTCGGCCCTGATCTCATCTCTACCCCCCGTAGATCAACAGCGACTAGGATAGCGGAAGACTATTATATACACCTTGACTCCCATTTGTCCATTACGGCGACACTGTATAGACAAATGAGCATCGGCAAATGAGACTCTTGTAGAATAGGCGCAAATCGTCAAGGATGGGACAGTTTTCGATTAACTGTAGCACACATTCGGGTGAAATCTTACAGACCAATTGCTTGTCTTGGATGTCTAACCGACGCAGTGCGGGTGCGCAGTGAGACAGCACCAGAATCAGATCGTCAGTGAACAAAATCTGTAAACTGGATAGATCTAAAATGAGTAGTATGGGTAGTCTTGAATTGGAGAAAATTGACGCAAACCATCAACGTATTCCTGTCCGGCATAGAATAGCGGATTTTCTCCCACAAATGCGATTGAAATCGATCGTAATTAGCAAACGTAGCACAGCACCGCTAATGAAGTTCAAAAACTTCAAACTTAGCTGTCGATTAACTGCAATAGACTGATCAATCGTTAGACTAAAACTGGTAACAAATTTAACATAGTTTTGAAAACAGGAAAACTGATCAGCTTGTTCTAGCTGTCCGTGAAATTCGACAAATTTCTGTTTTCCCCAGAATTTTTCCGAACCGAAAGTGGAGCGCTATCGCCAACAAACTTGACTGCACTGGATACTGGATGGGTTCGAAAACCGGTAAGTTTCTCAAAATTTCCACAATCACGTGATCCGCCAATCAAGAAGGAACATCCTGAAACCAGAAAAACAATGCTTTAATATTTTAAAAATGCTTAAAACTGTTTAAAGTTGATCAAAAATGTAAAATTTATTGGTCAGAATTAGCCATATAGCCTGTAACTGCACCACCAAACACTTCTCCCTCCCACTAGATCATATCATACTTCAAAACAAGGCCACCCTAACAAAAAGTCAAGTAACTAAACAAGTGTATGAGTGTTAATAGTGTTATGGAATTTAACTTTGGTCCATTTTTTGTAAGTCTTTCTTTGCTGCTCGTCTTGGCCGACGTCTCCTTTCCCTTATCGACTAACCGGTCCCTCTTGGACTTTTCCCCTTTCCGAGTCGACTTGTCGTCGTGCCTTCAGTGTGCGTCGCTGATTTGCCGGCGGACGTTTGACTCCAGCCGCTTTCAACTGAGCCGTGAACTTGGCCGTTTTCTGCGCTGCCGAGGCAGGATGGTCCGGCCCGGTTTAGCATTTCGGATTTTAATATGGCCGCGACTGGTGGAGCGCCCTTGGCGACTTTCTCTTCTTATCGCTGGAAGCCAATTCGACCGTTTTCAGTGACATATCTAGGCTGGATTTTTCCATAATTAGTTGCTTTACAGCCGTCTTTTGTCTTTTTGCTGAACTTTGTGGGCACCTCTTCCTTTCCGCATATGTAGTAAGAGCTGCAGAAGAAGGGTGAGAATGGAGCTTAGCCATAGCAGTAGAATCAGTAGACTTAGCATTGTGCTAAAAATAAAAGAAAGAATTATGTTGAAGTAGCGGTGATCTAAGCTAGCTAGGCAGCGGGACAAATCTTGCCGTAATGTTTAATTTTAAAATGACAACGGTAACGAGTACCCCTTTTGTTACATACTATCCTATAGTTTTTAAAAATGTCTGCCATTTTTCGGTTTTTATTCCTGCTGGAGCAATAAATAAATAGCAATGTATAAATTGAAACGTATGGATATGCATAGTGTGAATTTTCTCTATTCAGTACATCGGGCCTCTATCTTCAACACAGGGCTAGTACGGGCAGGGGTCTTTATTGCGAAAGTTTAATCATGCAAATTAGGTTAGCCGCTATTTAAGGTGGTGATTAATTTTGGGCACATATTATTGGTTGACGGTCCAAATCGAGATGAAATTTGACGAAATTTTCCAAAATAAGTTCTTTTAGCATTCTAACACCCTCCGCGCAATCCCGCTTCAAAAATTCGGCCGGGCCGGGCTTACGGGCCTGAGTGAAGGTCTCTATAGTGAGATATAGCTGATTTTTATTTTGGCGTTGACACCTTGTCATTTTTACAGAAATCAAATAATGCTCCATTTCTTGAGCTATACAAGCCGTAAAATTAAACTAAGGGTGTCAACTTGAAGGTCTCGTCGAGGCCGATTATTCGTGGCATTGTAATATTCTAAATGCTATCCCGTACGCTGCTATCATAAAAAATGTAGTTTTTGCAAAAACATGACCAAATTTTCCCACCGATTGTGGACCATTTACTATGCAAGCTAGAGGGTTGCCACTCACTGACTACACGTGTTTTACACAAACATATACCCAAGAATCTATTTTTAGTTGCTCCGCTTGCTGCTTTCTAGCTAAATTGGTCGCTTGCCAAAGTTGGGAAAAGTAGGCAAAATCCAGGTTGCGCATACATTTTAGCTACTTTATTTATAACGAAGAGCAGTTTTATAATAATTAAAAAGGGGTCCCCAGCTATTTGATAATGGAATGGAATGATGTGGCCAACGCCTCACGAAAGAATTTATTTATAGTCTGCAAAAACATCTGGAAAATTAAAATGCTTCGAAAATGCAATAATTTCCGAGAACTGAAGTTAGGTTCACTGTCTTCATTCGAAAGAAAATGTGTTAAGCTCCATTTCCATATAAAAATGGCTTCTTAACTCCAAATGAGTAATACGGGTTCAAATTTGATGTCTCCAAAAGGAATCACCACCTTTAACAACGGAATTTAAGGATTTCTCGCAATTGACAACAGTCAGCAGTCTTATAGGTTGCATATTTTTGAGTGCACCAGTGTAAGCTTGGAAGCTGCACATATGCACACTGTAGCGGGGCTAGTACCAAAACCTACGTTACACCGTTACAACATCAGTACGCGGTGAGTGCGGAGACCGTAGCACAGACAGATAGATAAAGAACCGACAACAGGAGAGGGATACGGTCGGGACAGCCTCGCCAGACAATAAACCCGGTAAATAGCCTGTCCTAAGTGAAGAGATGACTCTTCACTCTCACTCAGATTCGAGCAGAAACTATGTACCTACCTACCCAGGAACTCAGCTCAGACTCATAAAAATATACAGTTTGAGATATGCACAGTTCGCATATTTGGAAATAAACTAATTCTGTCTAGAATAAACTAATTCGTTCTAATTAGACTACAAGGTTTCCTTCCATGCTGCTGCTAATGCTGTACGATGCTAATTCTTGCCTGACCTAGTACCTACGCGCGCTCTAATAGTGTAGACTTCAGCATGAACTTGACAATAACTTTGATTGACAATACAGTTTTTCACACACAAAGTATAAATTTGAGCACCAACAGAATAATGAATAAATCTGACCACGACGAATTTACGGGTGTGGGTAAAAGCCAGCCCAGCCCTCAGCCTCCATCCAGCCCCTTGGGTAAAGTCCAGCCCCGACTGCCAGCCCCATTGGGTAAAACAAAGAGTACATAATAATAAGAGTATGCCACTAGGCAAGCTCTATGTTATCAGAGCAAAAACTATCACAAACGGCCCACCCCCCCCGCAAATCAGTACCTAGTCGAAACGGGGGTACGCTCACTCGCTCTATGTTTATGTGCTTAAGCTCAAAAACACAAGCAGTGCGTGCGCGAATTTTGTGCCTGCTTTGAGCTTTAGAACACAAACATAGCGCACAAAATTCTTTGAAGTGAAGGGTCTGATTTGCGGGGGGGGGGGGTGGGCCGTTAGCGAGCAGAGCATAGTTTTTACTCTGATAACATAGAGCTTGCCTAGTGGCATCTTGGGGCCTTTTCGCGAATGGGTAGAGTAGAGTAGAGTAGAGTAAAGTTAAAATTAACTCTTTTAACCCTTTTCATGAATGCGCAGGGTTAAATTTAACTCTGCCTGTTTTTAACTCTTTTAACTCCATTTGAGAATTTTAAAAACTTCCCAACGTTTGGAAAATTTTAAATAAAATATGACAAGATATTTACTTATTTCATTAATAGACATTTATTACATCTTCCATGCAGCGTCATCCTGTATTAGGGCAATCCTGGCGTATTCCTATGTGTAATTTGCAGTTTTTAACCGATTTTGCTAAAATTTAGCATGTATCCATCTCAACAAATTATTGACCAATCTGCAGCAAAGTTTTAAAGTTTAAGCTTTTAAAGGGTTAACAACATGGGTAAAACTACAACTCATGGGGAACCAACCAAAGATTTTTACGATTTTCGTGAAAAGTTGTATAGGTATATTCAGAGTTCGCTGAAAAGTAATCTGAAGACAGTGTTTCTGTCCAGGTTTTCGTTGTTTCTTTTGCCAGCTTGCAGTTTGCCTACAATGAAGTGCTAAGGAATATTTGAGCCGAAAAACAGGAATCATGTTCGTTTGCTGAGACCACGACAGAGCCCAAAAAATCTTTGTACATGTTTTCAGCAAAATCGGATTCTCTTGGTTTTCCTGAAAACTTGAGCAATTTCAACTAAACTTTAATACTAAAACAGATAGGTGCAGCAAAATTAAATAGAAAAATGTTTGTTTATTAAAATTTAATAGAGATTCCAAATTTGAATTGAAATGGTTGCCTTTAGAATCGCAGTTGGGATAACAACTGATCCTGTTCTGTAATTCTGATGAACATAATTAGTTGCAGCTAAGTTCGCGTAACATTTGTCTAGCCCTTTCAAAAAGTCAAAAACTCAATTTTTTTAAAGTTTACAGTAATTTTCATGGCAAAATTAGCGCTTTAATTTATCCACTTTTTGAGAAAAAAATTGAGCTTTCGGTTAGTTGTATTGGCCCGTTGATTCCTTTTCATGTTGTCAGCTCTCATAAATACTTCAAATTTGCATTCATAGGTGTTGTTAAATAACTTACAAATAATAATTTAGAGCCTATTTATAATGATAATCATTTTAATTTTATTAATTTTATTTATTATTATTATTATTTCTAAAAATGCAGCATGTGTAAAACATTTTGTTAGATCTATTTTTATTTTATTAAGTAGCCTATTTCGTTACTTTAGCGTAAATAAATCAGCAGAATGTTGGCAAATGCTTCAGTAATTTTGATGCATTATGAACCATCCAATGAAATTATGTGGTACACTTTCATTGGCTGCATTCTCTTGTCATTTTTAAAGCCTTATTGCGCGCGCAAAATGTGGCAATAACAATGTAAAGGATAGAAGATGTTTCGTTTAACCCGCGTGCTGAGACGCGGGTTAAAATTCAATGTAAAATGTCGTGAGCGAGTTAAAAGAGTTAAATTTAACCCATTCATGAAAAGGGTAGAGTTAAATTTAACTCTGCAGGTTTTTAACTCCACGTGTCATTCACGAAAAGAGTAGAGTTAAAAGAGTTAATTTTTAACTCTTTTCGCGAATGAGCGTAGAGTTAAAAATTTTAACTCTGCTTAACTCGGCGAGTTAATTTTAACTCGTTTAACCCATTCGTGAAAAGGATCTAGTTAAATTTAACTCGTTTAACCCATTCGCGAAAAGGCCCTTAGTAAAACCCGGCCCAGCCCCAAGGGTAAAATCCAGGCCCCTTTTCCAGCCCTATTTTTCAGCCCACGTTTTTCAGTTCCCCCCTCCCCTTTTTCCAGCCCACGTTTTCGAGCCCCCGTTTTTCAGCCCCTGTTTTTCAGCGCCAGGGGTAATGTTTCTCCCTTCCAGCAGCATGTGAGGGTCCATGTAAAGTCCATTAACCTGGACCAGCTCCTGAGAGCAAGCACAGAAAAGTGAGGCCCCGACAGTACCTTACTTCCTCGGTTAGCCAAAGTGCAAGTTAAAATGTGAAATATGTAATACCTTTGACGGCTATTGGCTCCAGTCCGACTAAACTGTCAGGCTGGCAGCCCGGCCGGTAGTCTTGTTTCAGTAGCCGATTTTAGTTTCAGTTTAAGTTTCAGTCGGTAACGTAAAATAATTTCAGTTTCAGTATCAGTCGGAGTTTCAGTTTCAGTTTCAGATCACTTTAAAATGAACTGTTTCCAGCCTTCTAAGTTGACATAAAGCACAATTTGGTGTTTATTCAGCCTCCCATGCAGCAGTACTAACAGAAACGAAGCGCTAAACCTTCAAAATATCAAGTTTTAAGGAAAGACTGAAAGAAAGACAGACTGAGTCCGAGTTTCAGGTTTTTACCCAAATTAGTTTCAGGTTTTTACCCAAATTAGTT
This sequence comes from Trissonchulus latispiculum, assembly GCA_030248195.1. Lineage (NCBI taxonomy): Eukaryota > Metazoa > Nematoda > Enoplea > Enoplida > Ironidae > Trissonchulus > Trissonchulus latispiculum. The sequence goes on along the minus strand of JASAND010003959.1, from coordinate 3,355 downwards.
TCAGTTTCAGTTTCAGTTTCAGTCGGCAGCCAAAAATAGTTTCAGTTTCAGTTTCAGTTTCAGGTCTCTTCTCAAAATAGTTTCAGTTTCAGTTTCAGTTTCAGTGACTGAAACATCCGGTGAAGGCAATTATAGTTGAACTACAGTATCTGAGTTTTTAAACGGATTAAAAATCAGTCTGTTTTAATTTTAGTAGCAATAGAGTAACGTGAGGGGAATGACGGGCATGCAGACTTCCCCTGACCGACAAAAAAGGGTAGACCCCTCTATCGAGAACGAAAAACAGTGGACCCTCATAGTAGAAGTAGAAGGGCAGAAAGGGTTATGTTAAATGCTGTTTCATTAGTGTGGGGTTGGGTTAGAGTTAGGTTAGGCTTGGTGCATTAGACAAATGAACGAGATTCAATTTTTTCGTTTTACTCATTGTAGCTGGTTGAAATTTTGTTCCATTTAATTTAAGGTTCTGATTCTTTAATGTGGATTCATCTAAATCCAATCCCTTTAATCTTAAAAGAAATAGGGCATATGTTAAAATGTACCTAAAAGTCAAAAATAAACGGCTGCTTAAGCGTATTTAATTTCACAATGTCTAATTAAATTTTGCACATACCTCGATGAAAACGTGTACAACTAGCTTCAAACAAAAACCATCAAAACAGCACGATCCTGTGAAAAACCGGCCCAGACCCAGTAGACTGCCGGCCGGTCCAAATAACTGCCTTCACCGGCCGGATAGCTAGCTTGTGACAGTTTAGGCGAATTGGACACTTAAAACGTTCGCCAATAGCCTACAAAAGTATCGAATATTTCAGATTTTAGCTTGTATTTTGGCTAACCGGACAAATAAGGTCACTACTTATCTGTGCTTGCTGTCAGGAACTAGTCCAGGTTAATAGAATTTATATAGGCCGAATCATGCTGCTGGCTGAGAAAAACGTACTACCCAGGCCCAGGGGCTGGAAAACGGAGCTGAAAATGGGGGCAGGGTTTTACCACAGGGGCTGGAAAATGGGGGCTGGGTTTTACCGTTGGGGCTGAGCTGGATTTTACCTATGATGGCTGGAGGCTGGTGGGCTGGGTTTTACCCACCGGGGCTGGGGGCTGGGCTGGATTTTACCAGCACCCGAATTTACCAGCACCCATGGTCTGGGGTGCTGGTAAAACCCAGCCCCAGCCTCCAGCCACGATGGGTAAAATTCAGCCCTCCAGCCTCCAGCCCTCCTAGGTAAAATCCAGCCCAGCCTCAAGGGTAAAACCCAGCCCCCATTTTCCAGCCCCAAGGGTAAAACACAGCCCCCATTTCCCAGCCCATGTGGTATAATCCAGCCAACATTTTTCAGCCCCGTTTTCCAGCTCCTGGGCTATTAGGTTTTTCCCAGCCAGCAGCATGAAACGGCCCATATAATTTCCATTCATCTGGACCAGTTTCTGACAGCAAGCAGTGAATAGTGCGGACCCGTCCGGTACCTTAATTGTCCGGTTAGCCAAACTAAATTGTGAAATATTTGATAATTTCGAAGATTTTAAGGCTCCAATTCGGCGAAACTGTCACAAGCTGGCAATCCGGCCGGTGAAGGCACTTAAGCCCAGTTTACACCACCAAACTTTTGGCAAACCAAACTCTGACCAAACTCAAGTTTGGTGAAAATTTGGCCGTGTAAATGAACACCAAACCGCTCCAAACTTTGACCAAACTTCCACCAAACTGTCAAACCGGGTTTGGTGTAGGACCAAACTTTTTGCAAACGTTTGGTGAAAACAGCCAATCAGATTGCAACACATGACCATGGCAGGAATAATATAAACTTCATCAATACGTTTTACTTCGGTTGGGCCCTAGCCTTGTGGTTTTTTCTAACTTGTACTTCCACTATACTTGTTATTTCACTATTATTCCACTATACTTCCACTTATATTCCGTTTAGTTTTTATACTGTTCGAATTTCTATTACAATTATAGGGGAAAGAGAGGGCAATCCCCTCCGCATCCGCCACACTTATGACTATGAGCACACTAAAATGTTTGGTTTTAAAACGTAAAACGTCACAAACTGGCGCCTATTTTAAACGCTATCTAATTAGTTCCCTTCAAAAGTTTGGCACTAGTTTGGCAAACATTTGACAAACCAATGTTTGCTCGTGTAAAAGGACAGTTTGCTAAACTGTTTTCACCAAACTTGAGTTTGGCCAGAGTTTGGTTTGGCGAAAGTTTGGTGGTGTAAACTGGGCTTTAGTTGGACCGGCCGGCCGGTCTACAGTGGGCCTGGGCCGATTTCGCTTCACAGGGTCGTTGAATGACACTAGCACAGAAGTGTTTATGTCTTGTCTTGTGTGTTAAATATTTCACATTTTAACTTGGATTTTGGCTAACCGGGGAAATAAATTACTGGTCGGGACCCGACTTATCTGTGCTTGCTCTCAGGAACGGGTCCAGGTTAATGGAATTAATACATGGACCGGGACATACTGCTGGCTGGGATAAACATAACCCCAGCCCCAGGCGCTGGAAAACAGGGGCTGGAAAACGTGGTCAGGAAAACGGGGGCTGGAAAACAGGGGCTGGAAAACGTGGTCAGGAAAACGGGGGCTGGAAAACAGGGGCTGCAAAACGTGGTCAGGAAAACGGGGGCTGGAAAACAGGGGCTGGAAAACGTGGTCAGGAAAACAGGGGCTGGAAAAAGGGGGCTGGAAAACGGGGCTGGGTTTTACCCTTGGGGCTGGGCCGGGTTTTACCCAATGGGGCTGGCATTCGGGGCTGGACTTTACCCAAGGGGCTGGAGGCTGGAGGACGGGTTTTACCCACCGGGGCTGGAGGCTGGGGCTGGGGGCTGGGCTGGCTTTTACCCACACCCATGGTCTGTTCTATTTGTTTGCCGACACCTAAGTAATTAAAGTGTTTGCAAAAGTTAGGGCTCGTCCGGGATTCGAACCCGGGACCTCTCGCACCCAAAGCGAGAATCATACCCCTAGACCAACGAGCCATATACATACAAGCATTCACCATTTTATATGTTGAATCCCACTTATATTGGAGACAACACACATACTTGTTTGCGAACACATTTGCGAAGCTCTCAGAAGAATATGCACTTACATAATACACATTTTCACGCGTATATAAATGGAACTATATAAATGCGTATATGTACGCATGCACGACATTTGCGAACATGTTGTCTACAGCATTAAACAACTCAGTAGACATGGCTCGTTGGTCTAGGGGTATGATTCTCGCTTCGGGTGCGAGAGGTCCCGGGTTCGAATCCCGGACGAGCCCATTTTTTGTAACACCAACATTTTTATTAACAATTAACAAATGCATTTAATTATCTTAACAGTTACATCAAGAGTACAT
>JASAND010003958.1:0-32640 GCA_030248195.1 Trissonchulus latispiculum | reverse complement strand
CGTCAAAGCGGAGAACCGGAAAAAAACATCACTCTCGTAAGCGATTTTTGGCGCAACTTTTTAACGGAAAGTGGTACGGGGATGAAACTTCGCACACATACTAAACTCGACACGTACAATTTTTTGCGCACATAATCTGCGCAGGATCTGCGCAGGAATCTGCGCAGCTTCTGCGCAGCCTTGTTTTACACGGTCATTCGACCATTTTCACTCATATTATAGGGGTCGCTACCGCGACCCCTATGACTAGTGCACAATATGCGTACAATCATATACATCGTACATCCGATAGCAACACAACAACAGCACTACATACATACGTACGAAAGTCAAAAATAAATCATCAATTCAAAGAAAACAAGCAATTATAACTGTCTATCAGCAGATACAGGGAAAAGAAAATAAATAATCCAAGTCTACGTTTAGAGTATCCATTGGGCGCCATCAGCGTCGCGCCAAAGAAAGGAGAGTCCAAAAGGAGCAGGTCGAAGCAACACTGACTGAAACCGATTCCTACAATACATTATGCAATATTTACAATTTATTTAAGCAGCACTCTGCTTACAACAACTGACAAGTTGAAAAGACGACAATAAAGTATTCTTTCTGGATTTATTATAGTGGGGGGGGGAGGGGGCAGGAATATTTGAAGTTTCAGATACAATGACGGCCATCCATCCACAAAACGTGTACGCTTGAGTTTGATAAGCGTCATTACCTCAAACGCTACCGGCTTACCTCAAGCTTAGACTAAAACATACCTAAAGTATTATCCTCTACACACAACAAGGGCTTGTTAACTGGGGTGGGAGGAGGGGGGCGTACCCCCCATGAGCGCACCCACGGGGGGGTTGGGGGTTCCGACCTCTCCCCCGGGAATTTTTGGGGAGAAAGCAAAAATAGAGCTCTTTTTAGTGCATAAAATTAAAAATCATGAAAATTTTTCGCGCCTGCGCCGCTTTTCTATCTTGATTTTTAGAATTTTTCTCGCCTGCGGCGCTTTTCTATCTCGGTTTTTAAAGTTTTTCTCGCCTGCGGCGCTTTTCTATCCCGATTTTTATATTTTTTCTCCCCTGTGGCGCTTGTCTAACTGAATTTTCAAAATTTTTCGGGCCAGCGGCGCCTTTTTAACTGAATTTAAAATTTTTTCTCAACTGCGGCGCTAATGTTTAATAACTTTAACAGCGCTTTGGCGCCTCCGGCGCTTTTTTACCTCAATTTTTCGCGCCTGCTTCGCTTTGCTATTTTTTTATTTCCATTTTACTGAATTTCCGCGCATGCGGGACTATTCTATCTTGATTTTAACAAATTTAAATTTTAACACTGCGCCTGGCAGAGCTTTTTATTCAAATCTTTTCAAGCTTTCCAATACAAATTTTGCCATTATATATGTCAAAGAATTTCCCAACGTATATTAAAATATTTTTAGAGATTTTCATTACGGCTTTTATCAAAATTTCAATAATTTTCTCAACTTCTGGGGGGCTCCGCCCCCCAGACCCCCGAGTCGACTGGCGATCTCGCCATTTTTGCTGCTCCCAAAATGAACTCTTTGTTGAAAACTTTGGCGCCGCCACCCCCTACCCCCACGCGTAAACGTGTCAGGCGAAAGCAAAAAATTTTTTCGGCTCGACCCCCCTCCTTTTCAAAATCCTGGGTGCGCCCCTGGTAACCCCCCCCCCCTTTCTTTCAGGTTTCTCTGACCTTAGTTGACCCCCTTCTGGCCCTACCCACACTTGTTTGAGCTTCCACCCATTCATATTGGAGTGCCAAAATCATGACGTGCTCACAGCTCGCAACTAAGACTGAGACACACTCAGGTGTACTGCTGTCTGGCACTTGCATAGGAATGCAGAATTGCTTACATTAAGTACCAATCATGCTAAAGCATGATAATCAATATTTACAATCATCAAAGATAGTAATCGATAATTATCATAATCACTGCAATTACATTTAATGGTCTCCGTCGCCTCTATGCCGAAGCGTTGTGGAGGCTGGGCGGGCGCTGCCGTTTTCTGACAGGGGAGACTTTGCATACGATGAACAGCATGCTCTATCTTCGGTCGGTTGCCTTGACGACTGCTGCTGTTGTTGTTGTTGTTGTTGTTGTCGCAAATAGGACAGGCCACGAGCGGAAGATAAGTACCGCCTAAAAACCCCGATTAGATACAAAGTCATTCCTACATATTTATTTATCTACGACAGAAATATAATACGACCTAGAAGATACGTGTAGTAAATATAAACACATTCAAGCAGGTAGAATTTTCACAACAGAAATGGAAACATTAAACACACAGCATAATAAGTGACAAAAACTCATGAAAATTTTAAAATTTCATAAAAACCACCAGTCACTCACCGACGATGAAACTCAATCAACTGTTGCTTCCGATCCTCCAGGAGGACTTCGCGTTCCTCAGAGCTTTTGCTGAACCGGGCACCCATGACCCCCGAAAAAATTAGGGGGTCCGTATCGGGGGCAGAGGCAGCAGCGCCATTGCTGGTCGAGGGGGAATCACAGAGGCTGGGGGTTGGAGGATCAGCAATCTCACACTGATTATCGCCTCCAGAAGAGGAATGTCTAAAACATTAGGTGAAATCAGGTGAGTACGTACGTAAAAACCACTAAAATAGAAAAAAAACTGCTCATCTAAATTTTCAGGGTGTCTCACACTTTTGCCCAAAATTGGTGATCATTGTCGAAAAAAGTATTCCCCTTTCACCACCGGATATTTTTGTCATACAAGTGTCTATCTTTTACACCTAAATCGCCGCCTTATTTTCTTTTCGTAATGCAAAATATGACAAAAACACTACCTACTTTTGACATATTTTTGATTACAAAAAAAACCCGACTAGCTGGCCCACCCCCTCCCCGACCAGAAAAAAATACCTAAAAAATACCCTGCCACAAATGACTAGAAACTACTACAACAAGTAGTATAGATCTCGTAGTACCCTTTTCCCTTTACCAAAACATTTTGTCTAGACTACTGAGAAAAACCACGACATACGTATAACTAAAACATAAAAATAGAAAATTAAAGTAAAATTAAAAAATAATTGAGGAGAACACTTACTGGGAGACATGGGTGGCTAAGGCAAAGAAGGTGGAGGTGGTTTCGACCGAGTACAGGGGCGGGGTCCAGGAGGGACTAGGGACATCGTCGGCAGGAGACTGAGCCGCGACAGCCGGGACCCGGACGGAGGTGGACGGGGAAGTCCGCGACCCAGCGGCGGAATTAGGACTGAAACTGGTGGAACCACCGGAACTGTCGTCATTATCGTCAGAGGCAGACTGAAAAACAAATACAGCAAACGACCTGGCTTAACACATTTTTACTGGGGGGGGGGGGGTCTCCACCCTCAACCTTTACCGTAAATTTTCAAAAATCTTTCCGGCGTCGCCGGATTCATTTATGAAGTTTTTGGCTATTTTAGCTTAAAAACGCCTAAACGTTGCTACGTTTTAGCCAGTTCTTGGCAGTTTTACACACAAAAACTTAAAAATTCGCTATTTTCTAAAAAAATATGCCCCCTCCCCCAATTTGGTTAAGCCCCACTATGGAAACCCAATATCAATATCAAAAGGACGTACGTACTAAAAACAAATGCAAGTTTTATCGGTTATTTGTAAAACATGAAATTTGTTTTAAAATTTAACTGAAATTCTTAAATTTGCACTAAAAATATATACAAGAACCGTCTCTGGCGTTCTCATTTTCCCGCTTTTTTCCGGTCTTGCACAATTTCTGCTGATATTCCCAGTTTTTTTTCCGGTCGCATGAACTCTATGACCACCTATTGATGGAGGGAGACTACTTCCCCCCCCCCAAATAAATTTTGGCCTAAAAATAAGCCAGTAGTGTTGCAATTTTACTAGTACTAAAACATTCTGAAAATTGCGCTATTTTTATAGTAATGGCCAAAAATAAGCGAATTTAGTGCTTAAATAGGCAAAAATCGACCAAAATTCTCCGGCGAGGCCGGAAATATTTGAAAATTTGGCCTTCTGAGCGATTTTTTCATGGCAAAAGTTGGTACTAAAAGGGGCACCCACTTTTGGGGGGGGGGAAGGGAGCTTATGCCCCCCCCACTAGAATAAGCCCAGATTAAGTTCCTACCAGACTATAAATTGTAATATAAACTTATTTTTTGTGAAAACGTAATGCCATGCCTTGTATCCTTCACGGATTCGCCTGTGGCTCTTTTGGATTTTATCGAAATTTTCAGTGTCCGAGAGTTTCTGACATTTTTAATATTGTTCAGCATTAAGAAACAAGTTGAACAGACTTTTGGCAAAAGCAGCAATTTTGAAGCATTTTTCCCAGAAACACAATGCTCCCCGAAACTAACGTGAGCCCGCATTTGACTTATCCTTAAAACAAACTGGAGCATAGGTTTGGGCTGGCCGGACCATAAAACTGTGATTTTCAAAATAATTTTCAAAACATTTTTACAGATAGAGTATTTTGTTTGTTACTTTAATGACAGAATGACATTTAATGAAAGAAAATGACTAATTTATTTTAATTAATTTAATTTATTTATGTTAATTAATTCAATTTTGTTTGTTTACCTAACTTTTTTGAGAAGTATATATATTTCATGTTTGATCTTCTTTTTTTTACAGACCAATCAAGTGGCTGAAATGTTTCCAAATCTGGCCCGAGAGATGATTACGGCAGACCTAGCCGAAACGCTGTCAGTAGAAACAACGATTGAAAATATTCTGGAGGGTCATTTGGGTGATGTGACGGTACGAAGGTTTTCCTTTACTGTTGCTTTTTCGATTTAAGTATAAATTTTTCAGTTTTTCTGGCAATGTTGCTTTCTTTTTTGCAAACAAAAATGACGGAGCCATATTATGTTTTGAACATTATTTTGTTTTAGGAAGAAGGTGCCGAGTATGTATTTACGGAGACATCGTCAGACTCTGATGGGGAAGTTGAGGTGCGTACGTACGTATGTTAGAAAGAGATTTTTGAAGATTTATATTTGTTAAGTTATTGTGTTTTTGATACTGTTTTAATAGTGTTATATACTGTTTTCATGAAAAAATTAGTAAGCATCTATTCCCCTGCCCTGTGTGTGGTGCAAGTTTGTCCATCTTATTTAATTTTTAATTTTAATTTTTAATTTAATTTAATTTTAATCTTATTGTTTACGCGACATTAGGGAGGGGGTGCGCATGGTGGTTTCTGGCATTTTTTCTCTGGAAAATCCTAGTAAAATTGCAACACTACAGGCTTATTTTTAGGCCAAAATTTATTTTTTTGGGGGGGGAAGTAGTCTCCCTCCATCAATAGGTGGTCACAGAGTTCATGCGACCGGAAAAAAAACTGGGAATATCAGCAGAAATTGTGCAAGACCGGAAAAAAAGCGGGAAAATGAGAACGTCGGTCAGAGACGGTTCTTGTATATATTTTTAGTGCAAATTTAAGAATTTCAGTTAAATTTTAAAACAAATTTCATGTTTTACCAATAACCGATAAAACTTGCATTTGTTTTTAGTACGTACGTCCTTTTGATATTGATATTGGGTTTCCATAGTGGGGCATAACCAAATTGGGGGAGGGGGCATATTTTTTTTAAAAAATAGCGAATTTTTACGTTTTCGTGTGTAAAATTGCCAAGAACCGGCTAAAACGTAGCAACGTTTAGGCGTGTTTAAGCTAAAATAGCCAAAAACTTCATAAATGAATCCGGCGACGCCGGAAAGATTTTTGAAAATTTATGGTAAAAGTTGTGACAATTTTTGAGTCATGGGTGGAGACTGCCCCCCCCTCTCACACTCCCCCAGTAAAAAAAATGTGTTAAGCCAGGTCGTTTGCTGTATTTGTTTTTCAGTCTGCCTCTGACGATAATGACGACAGTTCCGGTGGTTCCACCAGTTTCAGTCCTAATTCCGCCGCTGGGTCGCGGACTTCCCCTTCCACCTCCGTCCGGGTCCCGGCTGTCTCGGCTCAGTCTCCTGCCGGCGATGTCCCTAGTCCCTCCTGGACCCCGCCCCTGTCCTCGGCCGAAACCACCTCCACCGCCTTAGCCTTAGCCACCCATGTCTCCCAGTAAGTGTTCTCCTCAATTATTTTTTTAATTTTACTTTAATTTTCTATTTTTGTGTTTTAGTTATACGTATGTCGTGGTTTTTCTCAGTAGTCTAGACAAAATGTTTTGGTCAAGGGAAAAGGGTACTACGCGATATATACTACTGTTGTAGTAGTTTCTAGTCATTTGTGGCAGGGTATTTTTTAGGTATTTTTTCTGGTCGGGGAGGGGGTGGGCCAGGTAGTCGGGTTTTTTTGTAATCAAAAATATGTCAAAAGTAGGTAGTGTTTTTGTCATATTTTGCATTACAAAAAGAAAAAAGGCGGCGATTTAGGTGTAAAAGATAGACACTTGTTATGGAAAAAATGTGCGGTGGTGAAAGCGGAATTTTTTTGAAAATGATCACCAATTTTGGGCAAAAGTGTGAGACACCCTGAAAATTTAGATGAGCAGTTTTTTTTCTATTTTAGTGGTTTTTACGTACGTACTCACCTGATTTCACCTAATGTTTTAGACATTCCTCTTCTGGAGGCGATAATCAGTGTGAGATTGCTGATCCTCCAACCCCCAGCCTCTGTGATTCCCCCTCGACCAGCAATGGCGCTGCTGCCTCTGCCCCCGAGACGGATCCCCTAATTTTTTCGGGGGTCATGGGTGCCCGGTTCAGCAAAAGCTCTGAGGAACGCGAAGTCCTCCTGGAGGATCGGAAGCAACAGTTGATTGAGTTTCATCGTCGGTGAGTGACTGGTGGTTTTTATCAGTTCAGTTTATTTTGTATTTTTATGAAATTTTAAAATTTTCATGTGGTTTTGTCACTTATTATGCTGTGTGTTTAATGTTTCCATTTCTGTTGTGAAAATTCTACCTGCTTGAGTGTGTTTATATTTACTACACGTATCTTCTAGGTCGTATTATATTTCTGTCGTAGATAAATAAACATGTAGGAATGACTTTGTATTCTAATGGGGGTTTTTAGGCGGTACTTATCTTCCGCTCGTGGCCTGTCCTATTTGCGACAACAACAACAACAACAACAACAGCAGCAGTCGTCAAGGCAACCGACCGAAGATAGAGCATGCTGTTCATCGTATGCAAAGTCTCCCCTGTCAGAAAACGGCAGCGCCCGCCCAGCCTCCACAACGCTTCGGCATAGAGGCGACGGAGACCATTAAATGTAATTGCTGTGATTATGATAATTATCGATTACTATCTTTGATGATTGTAAATATGGATTATCATGCTTTAGCATGATTGGTACTTAATGTAAGCAATTATGCATTCCTATGCAAGTGCCAGACAGCAGTACACCTGAGTGTGTCTCAGTCTTAGTTGGGAGCTGTGAGCACGTTAAGATTTTGGCACTCCAATATGAATGGGTGGAAGCTCAAACAAGTGTGGGTAGGCAGGGCCAGAAGGGGTCAACTAAGGTCAGAGAAACCTGAAAGAAAGGGGGTGGGGTTACCAGAGGCGCACCCAGGATTTTGAAAAGGGGGGGGGTCGAGCCGAAAAAATTTTTTGCTTTCGCCTTGACCCGTTTACGCGTGGGGGGAGGGGCGTTTACGCGTGGGGGGAGGGGGTGGCGGCGCCAAAGTTTTCAACAAAGAGTTCATTTTGGGAGCAGCAAAAATGGCGAGATCGCCAGTCGACTCGGGGGGTCTGGGGGCGGAGCCCCCCAGAAGTTGAGAAAATTATTGAAATTTTGAAAAAAGCCGTAATGAAAATCTCTAAAAAATATTTTAATAAACGTTGGGAAATTCTTTGACATATATAATGGCAAAATTTGTATTGGAAAGCTTGAAAATATTTGAATAAAAAGCTCTGCCAGGCGCATTGTTAAAATTTAAATTTGTTAAAATCAAGATAGAAATTCAGTAAAATGGAAATAAAAAAAATAGAAAAGCGAAGCAGGCGCGAAAAATTGAGGTAAAAAAGCGCCGGAGGCGCCAAAGCGTTGTTAAAGTAATTAAACATTAGCGCCGCAGGCGAGAAAAAATTTTAAATTCAGTTAAAAAGGCGCCGCAGGCCCGAAAAATTTTGAAAATTCAGTTAGACAAGCGCCACAGGGGAGAAAAAATATAAAAATCGGGATAGAAAAGCGCCGCAGGCGAGAAAAACTTTAAAAACCGAGATAGAAAAGCGCCGCAGGCGAGAAAAATTCTAAAAATCAAGATAGAAAAGCGGCGCAGGCGCGAACAATTTTAATAATTTTTTATTTTATGCACTGAAAAGAGCTCTATTTTTGCTTTCTCCCCAAAAATTCCCGGGGGAGGGGTCGGAACCCCCAAACCCCCCCCCCCCGTGGGTGCGCTCATGGGGGGTACGCCCCCATCCTCCCACCCCAGTTAACAAGCCCTTGTTGTGTCTAGAGGATAAGACTTTAGGTATGTTTTAGTCTAAGCTTGAGGTAAGCCGGTAGCGTTTGAGGTAATGATGCTTACCAAACTCAAGCGTACACGTTTTGTGGATGGATGGCCGTCATTGTATCTGAAACTTTAAATATTCCTGCCCCCTCCCCCCCCCCCACTATAATAAATCCAGAAAGAATACTTTATTGTCGTCTTTTCAACTTGTCAGTTGTTGTAAGCAGAGTGCTGCTTAAATAAATTGTAAATATTGCATAATGTATTGTAGGAATCTGTTTCAGTCAGTGTTGCTTCGACCTGCTCCTTTTGGACTCTCCTTTCTTTGGCGCGACGCTGATGGCGCCCAATGGATACTCTAAAAGTAGACCTGGATTATTTATTTTCTTTTCCCTGTATCTGCTGATAGACAGTTATAATTGCTTGTTTTCTTTGAATTGATGATTTATTTTTGACTTTCGTACGTATGTATGTAGTGCTGTTGTTGTGTTGCTATCGGATGTATATTGTACGCATATTGTGCACTAGTATACTGTAATATACTGTATATATAGCCTGGCGTTATAAGACAAAGCTTACAACCAGCCAAGGATGGTGTTTAGATGAAATTGGTTCCGCAATATTTATGTAATCTTAGGTCCATAGAAGTTAATTTTCTTTCTTAGGTAGATAGGTAGAATTACGGCGTATTATGGTATAGCACAGTCCAAGAAGAATGTTACTCCGCATTCTCAAAGTGTCGTTCTGCCAAAGATGGCGGGAAAGCCGTTGGGGTAGTTTTTTGAGAAATCGATGTTCAAAACAAAATAATCGCAGTGTCACCAAAATGGATTTTCTACCAGGTAAATCTGTCTGGTACAACGGTTTCTTGAGATCTTTGCATGTCTTGATCTGTATGTTCGCAATATGCTTCCGAAAGTTGTGGTGTACAAATAGTTTATCAAACTTTGGGTTTGCATAAACTTTCCACTTTGTGTACAATAATATACTTTCTGTGTTCTGGCATTGCACCATTCACAGCACATACACCGTTGTTTACAACAGTTGCATTAGTTCCTGAAATTTGTTATTACATCGCCGCAATAATACGTGCTATACAATCAGGTGTGGGGGGATTTTGCTCTACTCTGCGAGCGTTGTTTTTTTGGCTAAAATGTTTTTATATGCAAAGTTTTCGGTTGTACGTATACATACATACATATATATATATAATTATATTTATATATATATAATGTATTTTGCCTTCAAAGTTGCAGTACCTATACGTATATACGTACGTATGCATGCCTACTTACTTACTTAGGTATTTATCTCACGGCGATTTTGATTTTACGTATAAAGGAAAGTATTTTATTTGTGGTTTGCCCAAGTTTTTAATGTAAGAATAACAACAATTTTGTTTGATTGATGTAATATGTATCTGGGCTTATTGTTGAGAATCTTTCTTGGGACTGGAGGGGGGGGGGGGGGGGTTGTGGGCGCCCTGTGGGTGGCAACCGGCAAGGCATTTTTATTCGGGAGGAGGGGCGGGCAAGAGTTTCTCTAAGAAAAGAACATACTAAAAACTGCGCTATTTTTGTAATAATCGTGGAAAAAGTTAGTTTTCGGGGCAAAAATAATCAGATTTACCCTAAACTGACTGCATCAAAAAAGTTTTAAGCATATCTTCGGAATAGCAGACGGCTAAATCCGATTTGTATATAAATAGGAAATCAGTAGTTAATCCTCTGCTATTCTGCTACTATTCTTAAACTTTATTGGCGCAATCCAGGATTAGCGTTAAAAAATGTCGGTTTTTGAAAATTCGGCTTTCTGAGCGATTTTTTCTTGGACAAGGGTGGGCGATTTGGGGGGGGGGAAGGTCGTTTATTGGGGTATATAATCCGTAAAATAAGCCCAGTTTGTATGGATCAGGACCAGCCCAGGTTATATAGCACACCACCGGACCACGAGCCTTTGGTTGTTTGCGATCTGTAGGGGACGTATATATGCATGCATTTCATTGTTTTGATTGGTTGTTTCATCGTGCATATATACATACTTGTATTTGGTCTGGGTAAACTGTTAATTTAGTCAATGTGTACAGCTATCTTTTGTCTTCTGGTTGGTTGAGTTAATTTTCTTTTTTAATTTAATGTTTGCTTCCATATGGTTTTGTGTCATATTAATTTCTGTTTCCATATTGTTTTTTGTGCGTAAAGTTTTATGCATGCCTTAGTTGGAGGGGAAACTTTTGGACCATTTTGGGTATATATCCCTTGTGGACGATTTTTCGTATTGACATTTTAGTAGATTATTTACATTTAGGTAGGGGCAGCCCCACTGCACGCTGCTATTTGAATATGTTAAAATATTTAGTTTTGAATACGTATAGTATTTTATGAACAGATATTATTTTTTGGTCTGTACATTCTTATTTTTGTTTGTTTATAATGTATATATACGTAGTTTGCATGGCTTCAGTCTCTTTTTGGTGCCTCCCTATTCATGCGATTTGGTAGGGAGGGCGTGTTGTAGCGGTACATTTTATACACATGCATTTTATACACATTTATATAAGAATGCAGTTGTCTTTTGATGTGTGAGTTGAGTTGATGACAATTTTAAATGATTGAAAAGCTTCCATTGCCTATCTTTTCATTTCTTTTTCAATTTCTACTACCTTTCCTTTCCATGAAAAATGTTTACTGTTGCTTTACTTGGCAGTCTTTGGCAAACATTTGGACAAACTTGTAATGTTTGTGATTTGAGTACGACTAAGTTTGGTTCTGGGGTTTCCTAATTTCTTTGTCTATCCAGGATTTTGAAAAGGGGGAGTGGGCTCCAGACTTAGATGTTTCCAAAAACTAGCCAAAATTGCTAAAACATTATTTTTCTCCCGAAAACAAAAAGGGTCCGCCGGTTTCGCTACCCCCCCCCCCCCCCGGATACGCCCCTAGTTTTGAACACTTTTACAGCTGTACAGAGAACTCCACTACAGGGTCCTAGCTAGGGTTGGTGCCAAGGGGAAGGGAGCGAAAATCCGGGAAAGGAAATAATTGAAAATTTCGTTAGAATGCTCTAAAAATCCTTTCGGGTAAAAGCCCAGGACCTTTTCTTGAAGTATATATGCCTAAATGGCACCCCCCCACCCGCAGGTCTCTGTGTTACTGTAGCTTTAGTTAATTACTATGATAGTGCAATTTGTAAGTTGATATGTATGCAGGATTTCGTATGAAATTAGCGTACTAAATTGTTTGCTGGTCTATGTATTGGGTATATAATGTTTTTGTTGTTATTCTGTCACTGAAGTTTGTTTTGTTTTACATTACTAGGCTTATTCTAGGGATATTTCTTCTTGCGGGGGGGGGCCAAGAGTCCGAGGAAGTGGCGAAGACGGAATTTGAATATTTGACCTTCTGAGCGATTTTTCAGGGGAAAATTTGGTAACGAAAAGGGCACCCCCTGGTTTTGTTGGTGCGATTTTGGGGGGGCACCTCTCATTAGAATAAGCCCAGCATTGTTACTTATTATAATGATAGCTAGCTTATTTAATGCTTAGGATTACTGTATTTGAGTGATTGGTAATTGATATGATTTGGTTTATCTTCTTTGCCCTTCCCCGTTTGTGTAATTTTAACTGAGTGCTGGCATTATGAATTTTTGAATCTTATTTTTCTGTACTTACGGACGTATGTACGTAGGATTTATTTTTGCTGTTGTTTAGGAGGACAGTTAATGGTGTAATATGAGATATGTTGTTTGTACTTATATACAAATTATGTCAATATTTATCTATTGTTTAACAATAGTTGTTTTGTGGTTTAAATAAAGTTTTAAAGTAGTTCGTAATGAAGGCGATTTCGGCTTGCTGAGTTGGTGTTTATTACTCAAATTTGTATGGTGGACTCAAAAGTTTTGTTTATAATTGTTTTAAAACATTGGTAGCACTGTCTAGCAACTTGTACTGTAGTTTATCCCTTCTGTCAGGAATTAGAGACTATATCTGGTCGACCCAACCTTAGGTTGAACCTGGACCAGCGGCTAGCCGTTTGCAAAAGTGTAGTGTGAAATAGTGCAAATTCGTGGCCAATTTCACAGAATAAAACTAGGACCATTGTAAGTAATCTATATTCGAAAGATCTCATTGAGCTCTACAGTTTGCTTTGAGAAGCATCTTTCTAGCTGTTCTCTATCTAGGGACTTTCTTGTGTCAAAAACCGACGCTTTCGCCAAAATCAAATTACATATCTGTTATCACTTGAGCTGCGCAAATTGTATGAAGGTATGAAGATCGTAGGCTGTAAATTTGAACGACGCCACTGAGGCCAATTATTTGAGACATGGTTATTTTTCATTTAATAGCCCCATATTCCGTAATGTAAAATGTTTTTACCAAAGTACGGCAAAGTTTTCATCTACATATTGTGGAAAGCATTTTCTATGCAAACAAAAAGAACGTTACTCAACGGACCAGCTGATTGCTAGTGGTATCGATTGGTATAAAAGATTTTTCTTGAAATAGTTTACTTCTAATTTTCATGTTCCAGTTGGTTCCAGTAGTTGTTACTGGACCCTCTAGTAGTTGTGTTTGTGTACTAATAATACTAGTTGACTTGTACCGGATCATTTTCAGTAGTTGCTACTAGCCAAATTATCCTCAACTACTAGTTGAATTAGTACAAAGATGCTGGAACCGTTAGAAGTTATTCTCTGCTGGTCCAGTTCCAGTAGAAACTACTGTTGTGCTTCCTTTTTATTGCGTAATAATTGACTTTTAAAGAAATCAAACGCATTTGATCAGTCGAAGTTTTTTGTTTGACCGGTATTAGCAAACCTAACAGTAACAGTCCAACAGTGTTAACTTTTATGCAACACTTGCGTTTGAACACTGTTGGTAGACACCGTTCAAACACTGTTAACAAACAGTCTAACAGTAGTTGAACACTGCGTTAGTTTTATGCAACGAATTTTACCGTTCAACTGTTAAACTGTTAGACTGTTCAAACGTTCAAACTTTTATGCAACGGGGCCCTGGTTCACTTTTAAGAGTGCAAGTAGACCATTTTTACAACTGTGTCGTCCCCGTTTTTCTTGTAAAGCATTCTCGAACACACTGTTTTCTCTGTCATCGGACTGCCAAACTGTTCTGCAGGTTTCCTGTATAGTTCGATCAGAAATGTGTTCAATAGTCAATTTGAACTGCATTTTGTGAAAATTTGACTTCAGCTTCAGCTTTGACGTTTTACAAAACTCAGAAAATAAGTTGTAGTACTTATATTAGCTGTCAACCCCTTTGCTACCTAGTTTCCACTTCAGAGCGTTTGGGAGGGAGAAAGGACGTTTTCCCTCAAAACTTTGAAATTTTTCCGGATCTCTTGCGCTTAAGCCCCACCAGTTTTGATTTTTTGCACCACTAACGTTTAAATTTTGTATTGCTGCATGCTGGAGGCTGATGACTTCAAACATTCAAAAAAATTAAAGTTTTCAAGATACGAAATTTTTAAGGTGGTAAGGGAGGACCCTATGGGATCAAACAATTTTTGTCCCCCAATTTTGCCTGAAAACTTGCCTGCACCACAGGAGGGGTTTTCTGAAGCTCTGAACGCGAATCTGAAATTTCATTCTACGATTCAGCTTTTCGTTAGCCTTAATTAATATTTTCTCTTAATTTATTTCTAGATCCCTGAGACTTTACGCATGACTTAGGGCATAAGTATGGACGCTGTGCACAAACCGCACGACTTGCCGTTTGTCTCTGACCCCCTCAGCCCTGAAGACTGGGCCCGGCAAGCCCTGGAAACCTATCATTCCATTGTCTATGACCCGGGCCAGAGTTCCTGTCAGCAGATGGCTGCACAGATTGGATGCTCTGCGGAGATTGTGCAGGAACTGCAAACAGTTTGCGAGTAAGTAACTTGATAAATATATTCTTCAGAGAGAGGGGAGGGGGTGGAATTAAAATTAGGATTGCTGATAATTAAATGTGGAAGGAATTTTAAATTATTAAAATGAAAATTAGTTGTTAACTAAATTCTGTTACGTAGCTGGATTGCTCCTGCAACACAACATTCTTTTCATCGAAAAGTGGAGTAGAGTAAGCTTTAAGTCCGTTAGCTTTTTTAACTCCATTCAGGCGTGACGTTACGTAATTCTTCAGACTTTTTTTCAGGAAAAGAGTCGAGTTAACTTCCATTTAACTAGTTTAGCTCTGCTTAACGTTTTTTGCAAAAACACTCAGGGACTATAGAGAGAGCAGGCAATTGCAACCGCTAACTGCAACGAAGCACGCTAATTAATAAATAAGTAATACTTATTCGGTACTTTTGATAAATTTGTGAATAATGTGTACATAATGTATTTGAGCATGCTTAAGGTGCTGGTTTCCTTTCGGGTATTTTTGACTCATACGGTTTTAATCCTTCACGTAAATGGCTAAAACTTACGAAATAATTTATTTCCGTGCACTTTAACATTCTGGGACCAGTCCCGTATTTTAAAGCCAGAAGATAGGAAAGTTTTGGTTTTTGGCCTTAGGCTTCCAGCAGGTAGATAAGACACGGAATTGGTTGTTATGCCTGGAAGGAGGACACGAAAATGAACATTTTTGCTTTTACAACTTTTGAGCTATCTCCAGTGGTTAAGTCAGTATAAGCAAAAAACTGTTTTTAGGGTTAAAAATGGCCATTTTCGAGGAAATCAGTTTTTTCAAAATTACTGCCACATGTTAAGGACAAAGTTGGCTTATTTATACTCAATCGATGCAGCGTCCAAATGCCCATTTTATGAATGCCTATTAGCCGGACTTTATTGCTTTAAGCTAGAGATTTGGCTGAAAAACCATTTTGGCAAAACTGCGATTATTTTGTTTCGAACATCGATTTCTCAAAAACTACTCGACGGATTCGGAGATTTTTGGCAATATTGAAATTCGTACTTCTGCAGAGGGACGTTTTTCTCGATTGGGGCCAAAACGTATCGAGTAGTAAGAAAACTCAAGTTGCGGAAGTTGCGAAATTTCGTGTTATTTTCTCGACCGTTAAGACCTACTGAGCCAAAGCCAAAAAACGTCCCTCGGCCCATATGTCATTCATATAGTGGCACAAAAAGAACTTTTGGCCGATTCTTCAGTATTGAGAAATCGATGTTCAAAAATGTTTGGTCTTATATTCATCCTGTTAGATGTTAGCATGTCAGAAAATTTCTGCAATTTTTTGCTAATTTTTCCAGTTTCGTAAGCCCATGTCAAAGTTCAGATAATAAGCTTTAAAACTATGTATTAAGCTCTTTCCAACTCCCAAAACTGCGAAAGTTATAGCGTTTCAAAAAAATCACTACAAAAGCACTGCACAAAAGGATACCACCGCCTTAAAATCTTGACTATCATGAACAGTTTCGGTTTTAAGAGAGGTAGATGTCAAGGGCGTTTGAGTTTTGATTAAAGGAAATAGAAAGAAACGTCGAGGAAAACAAACTTTTTAAAGCAAACATTGATTTTTTTCTCGAAGTAGAAACTGAAATTGGAACCAACAAACGTTTTAGAAGAAAAACTCTAGTTTTGAACCCAAACTTCATATATATGCTTCAGCTCAGTGAGGTATACAGCTGTCTCATAGAGACGTAAGAAAGTTTATGTATTATCTACTACAATGTTTTAGTTAATATATAATACTATATATGCGTATATTTGATGTTTTGCTTATTTTTTGTACTAACTAGGTTTTAATTGTAGCCCCAAACATTTGCTGCCTTTGGACGATGAACCCCCGGCCGATCCAGTGTCTGGTGAAGTTCCAGGCGATAATAACCTATCTTCACTTCGGTGTGGTATATATTCAAATTTAAATTAATTTAAATTTAAATTCCGTCCAACAACTGTCATTACGAATTTTTGAGTTCACCAATAAACACTGCTACATACAATACGTAGTTGCATGATAATGTGTCTGTGTTCCTAATTAAGAACTAGTATAATAGTTTTAGTCAGGTGTATACTCCGTTAACATTGGGGTGTCTTTCTATTTCAGGATTTTGAAGGACGAACAAGCGAAGCGAAAAAAGCAGCTCTCCTATCGACAAATGTACAACTCAATCCTTAAGTATAACTGTACCAACTTCAACATCGTACGTTCCTTTGATTTGATTTTGTCTGCGACAACAAAACTAAGAAATATTTAATCAAAGAATAGATTAAAGTTGACTATTGTAAATTTTAATTGGAAATTTAAATTTTATCTGTTAACTTTAGTCTTAGAAGTGGACCAATAGAGTGTCAAAAATGGCTGTGTTGAGGTCTTCCGATTTTCTTGAGGTTTGTCCTCGATATGTTGGTTTCTAGACTCGTCAATTTGCCCGTGAATATCGCCAGAATCCTTCGGCCACCTACGCTCCCAAAGATATCGTCTTTACAGTGCAGCTGATGAAACCCTACAATAAACCTTTGGAACCGCATCAGATGCGAAATAGCCGGCTGGTTAGTCTTTCAGTTTTCTAGAATTTTTAATTTTTAGAAGTTTTTTGTCAGTTTTTTTGCGTTGGTAGTTTAGGTGTATCATGCTTTGGAGTATATATAAAGATGCAATCTTGCAAATTAGGGACGGGGGCGTGGGAATTGTGATGGAAAGAGTGAAAAATGTTGGGAAACATGTCGCTTATATTGAAAATTGGTGCTTCATAATTGCAGAATTTTGACGAGTAGTAACAGACTGTTGCGATTGAAACGAGCTTGAAAAGAAAGTGGGGGGGAGCTTTTGCCAGTGAGTCTAAAAGGTGTTTAGTTGGACACTTTTATTATCTGTCTATAAGACAACTATTGTGCAGATTCCGCTTTGTGAGCTTCCATGTTGGGCAAATTTCATTGTATTTTAGCAAATTGGTCCACACAAACAGGCACCCAAGTCAGCATTTTTTCATTTTAATAGTTTATGTTGACTGATTCCAGCACCATTTTTGCGCGTTTTTGACCTTTTCTTTCTTTTTCTTGCACTGTCTTTAGATTACACTGGACACGGCCCTGCTTGTGTTGGGTAGTCAGCGCCTATCGGAGCTGAGGGATCGTATCGCCTGTATCTCGGACTTTGCCATTCCCCGGGACTACAGTGACAATCCGGACATGCCGCAGGATGTCATGGCAAAGGTTGATTTTGAGTCTGGAAAATTATTTTACACTCATAGGTGTGGCTGGCGAAAAAAGTGGGGGTGGGGGGTTGAAAAAAGTAGGGAGGGACGTCTGACAAAAAGGGGGAGGGAGGTCGGCGTAGCGAATTTTAGCAATTTTTCGCCAATTTCATGAAAATTTTCGAATTTTTGGCTAAAAATTTGCAAAACTTCAGGTAGGGGGTTGAAACATTTTAATGGGGAGGGGAGAGTCGGCCGAAGGCCGATTTGGGGGGAGGGATAGAAAAAAATTTTTAGGGGCAGGGTCGGCGACCCCCTCCATTTGTGGGGTGGGGTCCCCCCACCCCCCCCCCCTCCCTAACAGACCTATGGTTACATTGTAAAATAGACCGAAATGACGAATAGGTACCAAACACTAAGTAAGAATTAGGTCAAAATGGTACACCTTTAAGCATAAACCACTCTTGGGTTTGTTACACTGTAGTTTAGTATTTACCTACACCAAGAGGACGGCAATAACTAAGAGTGTGACGCTTGTCTTGTCTTGTCTTGTTAGCACATTTTTAGGGAAAGCTTTGCATAAAATTTTCGACAAACCCCTCTTCCCAAGAAATGTCTCGTCTTCCTTCAAAACGTATTCCCTAGTTTAAGGCTTAAAGGAGGGGGTCGAGCTGAGAAGAGGGAATAGCGGGGGGCCCCAACTAAAGGAGACCCAACGCTCAGATGTATGCTTCTTTTGGACAGTTTTGGTTTATCTGTTTTACTGAAAAAAATTCGGAGAATGCGTATCTACCTATCGGGTTTTCTGTCAGAAAAGATTTCTTTGAGTACAGTGACAACTGCAGACAGCCACTGGCACAGTCTGATAAATTTTTACTTTCTTTCTAGTTGAAAATGTTTTTTGTTTGTCGCTGTTTTTTTCAGGACATCTATAAGTCTGGCTTCTTCTATATCAATGGTACCTTTTATAATGATCTGCGAGAATCCTCAGCGGAAGATCTTTCAGAGTATGTCAGCTTGCTTAGATAAATTATCAAAGTTTGGATTTAGATTTAATTTTTATTTTTCAAAACTTTGTCTGCGGGTTGTGGGAGGAAACTTGCCCATGAACGTTTTGATTTAACTCTGACAATTGTACGTTTAGGTAAAACTTAGCGTATATTCAATAATGACCACTGTTCTTGTACTTGACTGTCTTGACCTGAATATAAAAATTGTTGCAAACGTTTACCTCGTTTTCTTGATGTAAATTTATTGTTTTGGGAATTATACTGAAACAGAATATTTGAAAGCTTTGTTAGCTTGTTTACAAGTCCCCCACATTTTGTCCCCCCCCCCCCAGTTCCCAACTTTTCCAGTTGCGATTTGTATAATACATTAACTGTTTGTAATTCAGCTTTCCGGGTTTTCCCCGTCCATTTTGCAGGACCATTATGCAGTGGGCGGCCACTGGGGCCAGGTCACATGACCTGGGTCCCTTTCAGAAGGCAGACATGAATGAGGTGTGCTTCATGGACCTGAGCCTGCGTCTGGGTATGCCCTATCTCTACATGCATCAGGGATCCTGCCAACATTTGATGGTTATCAGTGATATTAGGTATGTGTTAAGTATGCTGACTGTACGTACGTATAATTATTGCTGACTAAAATATAATATGTTGTAGGCAAGGTTTTTTCGTTGCCTCCCCCCCTTGGGTCGTTTGTGCCTCCATGACCTATACTTTTTTAGACTTATCGACGCAAATGTCTTAGGCTGCCATTTTGTATATTTTAAATAAACGGTATTAGTCATTTGTACTGGAGGCTGAAATACTGAAGTATGTATGTGAACTGTATTCTCCGAAAGGCATGAGAAGTTTTGGATAAAGTCACTGTTTTTTTGTTTAAAATCAGGGAAATTGGATAAAATAATTTTTAGGCCATCGATTGCTACATTTAAGCCACGACCTTTTAGCTATGGCCTGAAAAGAAAATTTATTCTGTATTCCGGAGAATGTCCAGTGACTGGATTTTTCTACTTTGCTTTAAGAGGGTTGTTGGGGGGGCAGGGCGAGCCCTTGGGGGCAAGACATTTTGGAGGGTGACAAGTATTTGTTAATTTTCTACAAGTATGCTAAAAATTCAGGAAAGGGTTTAATTTTTAATTAATTTTCAGGTCAAAATTTGGCACCAAAATAAGCACCCACTTGGGTGGGAGGTGGGGGAGGTCGTTTAGAGGATGCATAATAAGCCCTGGTGACTGGAGTATACGTACCTTCCTTGCCTGCTGGAATAAAGGAGCGGTTTTGTGGACGGTTTACTGGCTAGAGCTGCTAACCGTTTTAATAGTCTTTTTAAAATGATTAATGCGTACAGTCAAGATAGGATAAATGCAATTTAGTCAACTTTGTTAAATAATTGAACATAATGCAGCTTTTTAATTTTAACAGCTAAAGGATAGTCAATAGTGCTGTGTTCTGTTTGGCTGTCTCTCAGGGTATTTTTAGGGATTTTGCCCGGGTGGGAGCTCTCCCCCCTTCGTGCTCGGGGAGGGAATATTTTCTGTAAAAATGATCCAAAAATTCCTATTTTTGGAGTATTTTGCAGGTAAGAATTCTCCAATATCCTTGAAGCCGGAAAATTCTTAAAAATTTACCTGTTTTTGGCGAAACCTTGGGCAACCGGAAAATTACCGGGGTGGGAGCGATTTCGGAAGAGGTTTTGGGGGGTGGGGTGGCCAGGCCAGGTCAGTTTCGGGGGCTCCACCCCACCCCTACCCCCTGCTAAAAATACCCTGTCTCCAACATATAGAGATGCGCAATTACGTGTACATAGTGTTTCGGCTTAAATTGTTTAACGTTTGTTTTAGTGTAAAGAGTAATAATTAGTTCTGGTCAGTTTATCACAAGTATTTACCATTTACACTAGTTCAGCTTATTGCAAACGCACTACCTACCTACCTACCTGTCTGATTTAAGCTATAAATTATGTATATTAAGTATTATCATGTTTCTTGATTATTGTTTTCAGACTTTTACATCCAGAAGATTGTCAGGACACGGAGGAATATCCCATGTTGGTGTCCCAAAAGTTCCGGAAACGTGTGGTTTGCTGTGCCTGTAAAATCTATACGGCAAAGTTAGTGACATGAAAAGATGTTAGGGTAGGGGTCCTTCCCATTTTACCCCCCCCCTCCCCACCACTCAAAATTTTTAAACCTTGACCAAATGAGCTAAAATTTGGTACGGGTATGTTTTTAACCACGCTGACTTCAAATATAGCAAAATTTTTTCGATTCGCGAGGGGAGAGCAAGGGAAACCGAAAAGGTTTTTTGTAGCCAATTTTGCTGCAAAGTTGCATACAGCGGTTTTCAGGAGCGTAGAACACGAATCTGAAGTCCGTTTTTCAGTTCATCTTTTCTTTAGCTCTCAGCTTAAGATGTAAGCTCATACTAAGCCAACGAAAACTTGAATCGAAAACGGACTTCAGATTCGTGTTCTGCGTCCGTGAAAACGCATGCAACTTCAGCAAAATTGGCGCCAAAAAATTTTTCGTTTCCCTTGGTGTCCCCCCTTAATCGAAACAAATCTAATTTCGGGAAATCAAAAAATTTTGCGATATCTGAACTCATTGTGGTCGAAAACATACTCGCAGCTCGTTTGGTCAAGTTTTAACAATTTTGAGTGGTTGGGGGAGGGGGGTAAAATGGGAAAGGCCCGATGCTTGTTGTCTTTTGCATCTTTGATTTTGTTTTGTTGTGACTGTTTTAGGAGGCTTAACGTTTGACACATTTTTTGTTTTTTGTCATTGCAACTAAATGCTCTGGCAGGCTGCTAGTCTGAATTCTCCAAGCCCTCCCCCTCCAGTG
Organism: Trissonchulus latispiculum; assembly: GCA_030248195.1. Classification (NCBI taxonomy): domain Eukaryota; kingdom Metazoa; phylum Nematoda; class Enoplea; order Enoplida; family Ironidae; genus Trissonchulus; species Trissonchulus latispiculum. The sequence goes on along the minus strand of JASAND010003958.1, from coordinate 11,282 downwards.
ATGACTGATGTTAGCTGTTTACTTGTGATTGTTTGAGTCCTTTCTTATTGCTATTTGTAGATGGGTGACCTATGATAATCTCCGTGTCCCGTTTGATCCGGCCTTTTTCTGTGATCGTTGCTTCCGAAGTTTCAACTATGACGCCGAGGGCAAGAAGATTGGCAGCTTCAAGGCTGTACCCTATGTTGATAGGCATGCGCTTAGCTAATGTTTTAGACTTATCAAATTTGAATTTACCGTTTCAAGTTGTGTATAGTTTTGTATGTTTGTGTTCTGTGAATGTTCTATTGTGTTTGTTTGTCTCTGAATAAAAATGGTGTTGTTTGTGTCTAGGTTAGGTAAGGGAAGCAGGAGAAGTTGTGAAGCGAAAGTTGTCTTTTGGAAATTGGAGCTTGTAGCAGTTCTCGGTTAGGAAATCTGAAGAATTAGCTTTGTCGATATTCTTAAGTGTGATTTGGCTATCTAGGCGAATGTACACACAATTGCGAAGGACCTTTATACTACAGCTACACCCGGTGAACGTTCAAGTCACAGGTACGAGTGCCCTTGGCGCAGCCGAAAACTCCAGCACAAAATAAAACCGACCGAACTTGCCCAAGACAATTTCGCAAAGACGCCCTAACTTGCTGCAGATCTCTTTATAATCACTTCACAAAGGTCACTACATTTTTATCGAAATACTAGACTACACACCCAATTTATATAATATAACTCGGCAATTCCTAGAATCGCATCGAGTCAGCATCAACCATTCGTTACAAATTCTCAAAAGAAGCCAAGTTCTGCTCTTAGCATTTCAACTAACACGCAACGCATAGCAGTACAATTTGAGCGTATGTTAGCACTAAAGCCCAAACTTAAGAGTTTAAAGTCTAAGAAGCCCCCACCTAGTGGAAAGCTAAGACGCCAAAACAGTCAGGGCTTAAAACGTTTAGACTGAGAGCTACACAGCACAAATATTAAGGCAACGCAAACTACAACCCAACAGGCTAACCCTTGGGAAGAAACGGTTGGGACCGGTTCCAATTTTCAAAACCGGTTCCGGTTCTAGAGTACCGGTTCCGGTTCCGGTTCCGGTTCTGGTTCTAGCTTCCGGTTCCCGGTTCCAAGTACAAAATTCATAGTTACATTTTAACATTATTTAATATTGGATGCAGGCCCCCAGCAAGGCTTATATATATAATCAAAATTATAAAGCAATACTGCAAAACAATTGGAATAGATAATGCAATAACAACCAACTGGGTTAAACCTTTTTGTTAACTTTGAATTTTAATGTTTTGGCCTGACTTTGAATTTTCTCCATTACAAGTGGTGTTACTATATGCACAACATACATTAAAACTTGTCTTTAGTATGGTCGAGCAAATTGTTTCGATAACGGTAAGATTCTACTGTGTATCTAAATACAGGCAGCGCCTTCTGAACAGAATCTTGTAAACAGTATATAAAACGTTTCAGTAAAACGTGCTGTGCTGAGAATTGAGATATACTGGAGCTTAAATTATTATTTCTTTGAAAAGAGTACAGTGTCTCTAAAGAAGCAAATTGTTTCCAAAAGAATTAAATGCATTTAAAATATTTAAAAGCTGAAAGCCAAATTGGAAAGAAGAATATATGTATTAAAGTTATATTTAACAAGGAAATGTACAGTGGCTTGATTACACAAAATAGCTAACACATTACTTCTACATGCTGTTCATTTGAACTTTGATTGACTTTCGTCTCAGGGCCTTTTCAAGAAAGGGTAGAGTAGAGTAGAGCAGAGTAGAGTAGAGTAGAGTTAAAATTAACTCTTTTCATGAAAGGATGGAGTTAATTTTATCTCTGCGTGTTTTAACTCTCTCTAACCCTGCAGGGTTGAAAACGGCAGGGTTAAAAAGAGTTAAAAATGCCAGGGTTAAAATTAACTCCATGCATTCATGAAAAGAGTTAATTTTAACTCTACTCTACTCTGCCCTACCTTTCTTAAAGACCTTGTTTTTGGAATCACCAACTTAGAACAATTATTACTCATTCATTACTTTGATTTGGAAAAAAATGTCAAAATGTAACTTACGACTTTCTTTTTAATGAATGAGAAAACACAATTTGTCTTTCTAGAATTTGAAAATGAGTTATGAAAAATGTGGTAAAAATGCGGAAAAATGAAAAACACATTTTCAGGTTTTTTTGCAGACTAAAGCAAATCTTTTCGAAGCACATTAATTATCACAAAACTGTTGTTCATTGCAGAGAAATTAGAAAATGTATTCGCAACCTTAATGTTTACTTCTTTTCTCCAGCATTTGATAAGCGATTATGCAACAGTTGGAAAAGAGCTGTCGCACCAACTGAAAAAGGTGCCATGAAGTACATATAAGGGGAGGGGAGTATAAGTACAATATAAGTATAAATATAAACGGACATCAGATTTATGTTCTGCAATTTCGAAATTTCTAATTTTCATGTAATTTTGCAGAAAACTCTATGATAATTTTTTCTCTCGAACGTAAATTAAAAAACTTTCGGGAATAAATAAGAAATGTTGATTCCGAAAAATTGTGAATGTTTATTGCGGTCGTTTTATTGAAGGGCAACCATTTGCAAGTTAAAGTTAAGTTAAAGTGCAGTTTTTGTATCAATCAAATAAAGCAATTTTTGCCTAAAACCCAACGTAAGAATTCTCAGCAAAATTGGAAGTACAAAACATTTTCGGTTCTCTTATGGTCCTTTCGTGGAAAACTTGAAAAATTAAATATTTAGTATGCTAAAATTTGGTTATCGGTCGATTAGAAATATGTTCGAAAGCATTCATGCAAAAGTTTTATCACATTTTCTTTCAGTTTAACTTCATTTTTAAACCCTGATTCTGTTTCCGACTTCTGCTTTTTAGACTGACTCGTCAATTACAAGAATATTTCAGCATGATTCAAAACAACCAATCAAAATGAAGCAAGTGTGTGCAGCCAATGAGAATAACTCTACAAGTTTCTGATTGGTTGACTGACATCATTGCATTTCTAGAGTTTATTTGCTGGCAAAATTGGTTCAAAACGCTGATTTCATACAACGAAGATGTTTAAATTTACGGTGCATTAATTTATACCACCACATGAACCGCAACAAACTTTTTATTGAAGCTGCAGTAGTGAAATTAATTGGAATGAGTAAAAATTGCAGCCAATGTTGATATCGAAAATACCTAATAAAATATTGTTTAATTGAATAATAAAACATCTGTAGCAAGAGAAATGACTTAACTTGCGAATTTTCATTGGTACTGATTAATTGAACAACCATCTAGATTTTAACTCTGCTTAACCCGCGTGTTTTGACGGGGGTTAAATTTCAATGGAAAACGCTTTGAGAGAGTTAAACAGAGTTAAATTTAACCCTTTCATGAAAAGGGTAGAGTTAAATTTAACTCTGCAAATATTTAACCCTTGCAGCGATTCTTGAAAAGGGTAGAGTTAGAGCGAGTTAATTTTAACTCTTTTCAAGAAACAACGCAGAGTTAAAAACTTTAACTCTCTATAACTCGCAGGGTTAAAATTAACTCGTTTAACCCTTTCTTGAAAAGGATCGAGTTAATTTTAACTCTACTCTACCCTTTCTTGAAAAGGCCCTCAGATGCCGAAGGAGAAGGAGGAGTATATAGCTTAAAAATAAGAAAACAAGGACTCAACTTTCGAAGTTTTCTACGCCTCTAAAATTTACTATTTTCTTTAAAAATGTTGCTTCAATCTTGCGTGCTGACACCACCACCTTCTATTTACATTTTTTTAGAAGATATACTCAATTTCCGACTACATCCCATCGGGGCTCTTATCTTTTCTATGAGGTTAATATTCAAATATGTAAGTTAGTTAAAGTTTCATTCGGCGCTGTATCGTTCACGTCTGAACGAAAGTGCCCGCCTTTCTTCAATTACAATTGGAATTTTAGAACAGAAAATTTTAAAAATTCGTTAAAATTAATTTAGAGACACTTTCACAACGGCATTTTGTATATAATACACACAAAATTACTTAACAAAATTTGAAAATTCAGAAGATTGAAAACAAAAGATTACGAAATTCCAGAATACAGGAAGCAGAAATTTTTCCACAACAAAAGAACACATGTTCCTAATTTTTCAAGTATGTTTAACATTTAATTTTTATCTTGCCACTAATTCTCTTAATTTCTCTTAATTCTATGCCTCGGCTTCAGCGAAAGCTGAAACGTGCCTCGATCGCCTGAAAGGGGGAAGCGGGGAGTTTGTGTCACCTTCAGTTGAAGCTGAAGCTGTGATGTTTCCAGTTTATGCTCTTGGAGGTTTAGCTTCAGTTTCAGTTCCAATAATTGTACCTTCATTTCACTTTTAGTTTGAAACTCATAATTATTATCAGTCTCATCCTACATATTTCGCTTGCAGGTCTAAATTTGTTTAGTTTCAGTTCAAACCAAATTTTTAGTTTCAGTTTCAGTCACTAGTTTGAAAAAGACAATATGAATGGCAACTCTGAATGGCAACCACAAGATCCTTTAAATTTGCAAAATTTAAACTCCTGCAAAAAATTAGTTCAAGTCCAATTTTTAAGCGTGGAACCGGCCGGTTCCAAATCCTTCCGGTTCCGGTTCCGGTTCCGGTTCCGGTTCTAAAAATCCTTCCGGTTCGGTTCCGGTTCCGGTTCCGGTTCCAACCGGTTCTAGTGGAACCGGTCCCAACTCTAGATGAAACACAGACAGACAAAAACCAATACTTCTAGACACTACCACTCAAACTTTTGACCTACATCACATAAGGATGTGTTTATCGTTTTGGATTAGAGCTGTGCCGTTAAAAAAATTTGTCGGACCCGAGCCTGCTGAAACGACCGGGCCAAGCTTGGCGTGGGCCCGAAGGTCCGATTCAAGGCCCGGCAGTGCCAAACAATAGTTTGGATTATTGCGACTAAGTCCTGGAAGCTTTAGGTGTTGGTATCCTTTTGTGCAGTGCTTTTGTGGTGATTTTTTTAAAAACTCTACAATTTTGGGAGTTGTAGTTGTTTTGGGAGTAATCAGGACATTCATATGAGTGTGCGAAACTACTAAAAAATTCTTTTGTGCCATGATCTGAGAAGCACATATGGGCCGAGGGATGTTTTTTGGATTTGGTTCAGCAAGTCTTAATGATCGGGAAAATCGGCCAAATGCACAGTAACACGAAATTTCGCAACGTCGCAATGAGTTTTCTTGCTACTCAAACATAATCGCAGTTTCGCCGAAATGGGTTTTCGGTCAAAACTCCAGCTCAACGCAACGAACTTCGGCTAATAAGCATTGATAAAATGTGCAGTTAAACGACGTATCGAGTGCCTCGCTGAGGGCTTCGAAGTCGCGTGCACATAGGATGACAAGAGACTACGGCATGACAAATACATCAATTTAAACCGTCTACCTGTAGGTTTTTTTAGTTCGCCTCACTCCAGTTAGCTCACGCCGGTTAGGAGTGGTGTCAGTACTGCACGAATTTGATTTTTGACTGGGGAGGGGAACTGACACCGACTAATTGCCTTCGCAATTAACCGAGGCGTTTGACAAGGCCGGCGATGTGCCTATTGCTGCTTATGCAATAAGCCCACCGCGGCAGCTCCACCCTAAGGCGGCCACCCCTTGGAATCTCGGTGAATTGCCAGCGGGGGGATAGCAGAAATTGGATGCTAGAACTTATTTTTCCAAGCTCTAGACTTGACATGATCCTCCACTTTATAGCGCAGCAGTACGAAACCACTGCGCTAACGGAGGTTCTACCTGTAGGTATTTATCACTGCATAAATTACAATGACATGCAAAGCAACGAAAGAGAAACGGCGCTTGAACGATTCGGTCAAGATACTTTAGGAGAGGGAAGTCTAAGAAAAGAAATTATAATGGTTTATAAGATTCTAAATCATTTAACCGATGATACCCTAAAGACTTTTTTAGTAAAGCTGCCCTAACATCATATCGTGGGCATAAATAATCTTAAATTATACAGAACACTCTAGAATTGTAGGTATGTAAATCAAATTCTTTTCCAATAGAGTTGTTGTACCTATTTGGAATATTTTATCTCAATATGTAGTAATGTTCACTGGGTAGCTTCAAAGAACAACTTGCTATGTACCTTTGACTTGTCTATGTCTAGGTATGTTTCAGAAAGGTGTGGGTTAGTTGCAGATTAACTACGGCCCGGCCACTAGTGTTGTGCACCGGCCCTGTCTAGACTGGCCGCCGGCCGGCCGGGCCAAGTCCAAAGGGCCGGCCGACCGGCCGGTGACAAGCCAGCGGGTCAAATATGGGGCGGCCGACCGACCAGTGGACAGTTTCTGCGACTTAGCGCCTTAAACTTGCTAAACTCTGCCTTGAAAACTATTAAAAATCTTATATTTTTAGCCGGCGAAAAGTGGCACCGTCCGGCCCACGAAAAATTGGGCCGGTGAACAACACTACCTCAGATTGCAGGATGCATTTTTCCTTTGCCCTGTTTTGTATGCACCTATTGTTTACTTTTTGTACCTGTTCTTCTGGCATTAAACCTAATCCTAAACCTAATTGCATTCTCTGGTAGGTCGAACGTTTTCGCACATCAACTGTAACACGGTGATTTTATGCACAAAAATGCAGAAACTTTTGCTGCAATCATAATCTTGCGCACTTATGGAGCAAATGCTGATTTTGTCACAGTTTCTCTCACAAGCTACACAGGATACAGGTCTAAGGGCCTTTTCGCGAATGGGTAGAGTAGAGTAGAGTAGAGTAGAGTTAAAATTAACTCTTTTGACCCTTTTCATGAATGCGCAGGGTTAAATTTAACTCTGCCTGTTTTTAACTCTTTTAACTCTGCAGGGTTAAAAATCAAAGAGTTAAAGGAGTTAAAACTGGCAGAGTTAAAAATAACTCTGTGCATTCGCGAAAAGAGTTAAAAGAGTTAAAACTGGGAGAGTTAAAATTAACTCTCTGCATACGTGAAAAGAGTTAAAAGGATTATAATTTTTGCGTACGCAATGTCCAACTTTTCACCATTTGAGAATTTTAAAAAACTTCCCAACGTTTGGATAATTTTAAATAAAATAAGACAAGAGATTTACTCATTTCATTATCAAATATTTATTACATCTTCAATGCAGCGTCATCCTGGGTTAGGGCGATCCGGGCGTATCCCTGTGTGTAACTTGCAGTTTTTAACCGATTTTGCTGAAACTTAGCATGGATCCATTTCAACAAATTATTGACCAATCTACAGCAAAGTTTTAAAGTTTAAGCTTTCAAGAGGTTAAAGACATGAGTAAAACTGCAATTGAAGGGGAGCCAACCAAAGATTTTTACGACTTTCATGAAAGGTTGTATATTTTCAGAGTTCCCTGAAAAGTAATCTAAAGACAGTGTTTCGGTATAGGTTTTCGTTGTTTCTTTTGCCAGCTTGCAATTTAGCCTACAATAAAGTGTTAAGTTAATAGTTGAGCCGAAAAACAGGCATCATGTTCGTTTGCTGAGACCACGACAGAGCCCAAAAAACCTTTGTTCATATTTTCAGCAAAATCGGATTCTCTCGGTTTTCCTAAAAACTTGAACAATTTTCGTCAGTTTCAACTAAACTTTCATACTAAAACAGCTAGGTGCAGCAAAATTAAATAGAAAAATGTTGGGTTATCAAAATTCAGTAGAGATTTAAAATTTTAATTGAAATGGTTGCCCTTAGAATCACAGTTGGGATAACAATTGAAACTGTACTGTAATTATGATTAACATAACCACTTGCAGCTAAGTTCGCGTAACATTTGTCTAGATGTCCTTTCAAAAAGTCAAAAAGTCAATTTTTTTAAAGTTACAGTAATTTTCATGGCAAAATTAAAGCTTTAATTAATCCACCTTTTGAAAAAAATTGAGCCTTCGGTTAGTTGTAGTGTCCCGTTGATTCGACTTTTCATGTTGTCAGCTCTCATACATACTTCAAATTTGCATTTATAGGTGGTATTAAATAACCTACAAAAAATAATTTAGAGCCTATTTATAATGATAATTAATTATTTTACTTTAATTAATTTTATTTAATTATTATTTCTAAAAATGCAGCATGTTTAAAACATTTTGTTCGATCTATTTTTTATTAAGTAGCCTACTTTAGCGTAAATAATTCAGCAGAATGTTGGACAATGCTTAAGTAATTTTGAAGCAGTATGAACCATCCAATGAAATTATATGTTGCACTTTCATTGGCTCGATTATCTTGTCATTTTTAAAGCTTTATTACGCGCGCAAAATGTGGCAATAACAATGTAAAGGATAGAAGATTTTAACTCGTTTAACCCCCGTGATGAGACGCGGGTTAAAATTCAATGTAAAATCTCGTGAGCGAGTTAAAAGAGTTAAATTTAACCCATTCATGAAAAGGGTAGAGTTAAATTTAACTCTGCAGGTTTTTAACTCCACGAGTCATTCACGAAAAGAGTAGAGTTAAAAGAGTTAATTTTTAACTCTTTTCGCGAATGAGCGTAGAGTTAAAAATTTTAACTCTGCTTAACTCGGCGAGTTAATTTTTACTCGTTTAACCCATTCGCGAAAAGGATCGAGTTAAATTTAACTCGTTTAACCCATTCGCGAAAAGGCCCTAAGCTCTTATGCGAGAATTCCCACAATTTCACGGAGAAGCCAACACAACAACAGGACGAAGAAGGGGTAGGAAAGTATATAAAGTGAGTACCAAATCAGGGAGTCAGGTTTCAGGTATCGGGCTCTCACCTGCCGCGCCGTCCCCAGAGGAGCAAAAGTTCGTTCCCAGGTCGTGGACAGGAGCCGTCGGGCCAGTTCCGGTTTCGCATGAAGTCCGTTCAGACGAAATTCGTAGGAGAGGACCGACGAAAAGATGACCCGAAAGAGGGTCCATGGATGGGCGAACGCCAGCGCCCGATAGTCGGGCACGACACCGACCAGCCTTGCCAATTCGTACATGTAGATGGAATAGTTGGCCTGAATTGTGTGGCGTCGACTTGACACAAACTGGCGCCGATAGTCCGCCCGGGCTTTCGCCACATCTCTGAGCATGTCAGCGCGCGTCGGGAGTTGAATGTGACCCGTCAGCGCGCTCAGGACCAGGCGCGCCTGCATTTCCATGATGGGAAACAACGGGCCGACTGGCTGCACCAGGCCGATGCAGCTGAGCGTGTTGTGCTTCAGATTTGTGGGGAAAACATACTTGTAGAGACTGACCTGAAACAACAATTAGGCATACAATATAATTACAAGTAGAAGTAGAACACGCATACACATAAAACTAAATAAAACAAACTAAACTAATAAAACGATTATGAAATAGCATGGATGTGACGATACCAAGACGAAATTTCACACTCTTATTTATTACCTATGTACTCTTAACATTCTGAAATTATACTTCATTGTCCTTGACGGGTAGGATATCCTGTGACAGGAAGGGGAACGTGATGTTGAATCCCGTCGCCAAGATCACACAATCCACATCCAACTTTCTGCCATCCTCTAAAATCACTCCGGATTCCGTGAATTCCTTGATCCCCGCACGAATCAGTTTCAGTGTCCCTGAAAGCAGTAGAAAATAACAGTTCAATGGGCTGACAGAAAACTCAATAACCTGCACGCAGAGTTGTAAGCGGATAAATACCAATTTCGGACCGCTAAACGCCCCACTACCCGCAGCCCGCAGGGCACAAGGCACCCGCAAAATACCCACATAAGTTTTCAGTTTCCTTCATTATGAATTATTGTAATGTTTGGGAGTGATTGCCATTGTATTTTGGCCATTGTATTTGGTCTTTGTGTTTTGCAGTACAAATTAGATAGGATTTGCTTAATTTTTATCAAATTTGTGCTTTTGAACACACAAGTTATAATTGCAAATGCTGAAGTATGGAGCTGTTCTGTACTCTCCTCCGACTTTTACTATTATAGATTCTGCTCTGCAAATAATCGAAACTAATTGTGGCAGTGCTTGTTGATTTTAGCTGAATGAATAGAGAAATTCAACCAACAACACTCAAGATCAACGTTCGAATTTACTACAGAACGGTTGCAGCTAAGCGTAGTTTGCGCTGTAGACATTTGTCATGGAAACTAAATCTCCTGACCTACATCGACAAACTTTAGTTCTTCGAAAGCAGATCTGGCAGTACTAACTAGTATTGTAGATCGGATGGAATCGGCAGCTGAAAATTTAACAATCCGGCAATCCGGCAATCCGAAATGGCTTCTTCAAAATGCTAAGGGCCATTTCATAAAAAGCGCTTAAACGGCTTAGCTTAAAAGTGAATTTATTTATGAAAAGGATGGTCGGCTTAAGGTGGTGATTCCTTTTGAAGACATCAACTTTGAACTATTATTACTCAACCATTACTTGGAGTTAAGAAGCCATTTTTATATCAAAATACAGCTTCACATTTGCTCTTTCTAATGAATACAACGAAACTAACCTTAGTTCTTGGAAATTAATTTACTGCATTTTTGAAGTAATTTAGTTCTCCAGATTTTTTGCAGACTAAAGTAAATTTTTTCGTGAGGCATCGGCCACATCATTCGATTCCACTATCAAATAGCTGGGGACCCTTTTTTAGTTATTATGAAACCGCTCTTCGTTATCAAGAAATTAGCTAAAATGTATGCGCAACCTGGATTTTGCCTACTTTTCCCAACTTTGGCAAGCGACCACTTTAGCTAGAAAGCAGCAATCGGGACAACTAAAAAAGGGTCCCTGGGTATTTTAGTGTAAAATACGTCCAGTAAGTGGCAACCATCTAGCTTGCATAGTAAATGCTCCACAATCGCTGGAAAAAATTTGGTCATGTTTTTGCAAAAACTACATTTTCTATGATAGCAGCGTACGGGGTAGCAGTTAGAAGATTATAATGTCACGGATAATCGGTCTCGACAAGACCTTCAAATTGGCACCCGTTGTTTAATTTTACGGTTTACGTAGCTCAAGAAATGGCGCATTATTTGATTTCTGCAAAAATGCCAAGTTTTCAACGCCAAAATAGGATAATCGACTATATCTCACGATAGCAAAACGCTAGAAAGGTACTTAAAAAAGCAAAAATGTAGAGCTCAACAAGATCTTTCGAATGAATATAATAATAGCTATGCATCTACTGCCTAACTGTCAAAAATTGACAAAAACCATCCAGAACGGAGACGTCGAATTTTTGAAGCGGGATTGCGCGGAGGGTGTTAGAATGCTAAAAGAACTCATTTTGGAAAGTTTCATCAAATTTCATCTTGATTTCAACCGTCAATCAACAATATGTGCCCAAAAGGAATCACCACCT
>JASAND010003957.1:0-13699 GCA_030248195.1 Trissonchulus latispiculum | reverse complement strand
GCTGTTGTATAATCAGGGCAGTTTTATTTTTAATCACTTTACAATTTACAATACAATACAATTTAATCTTTTTAATTGTTTAAATCGAGACTGGACTTTAAATACTGACTACGTAAGTTTATTGCTCTTTGTTTAGTAATTAATCCAGTGCGCAGAACAACAGAATTACTAAAATATTATGGATGGAACAAATAGCAATGGTAACAGCAAACAGGTAAATAGCAACAGACAGCATGCAGTAGTCAGTCGTTCCACAAATAAACTTAATCGTGACAACTGAAAATGTTTTCTGCAAATACCTGGATTACAAAAGAACACCTGTGCCCTTCCCCACTACACACAACTAGAATTTTTATCCCCAACAACAAGTCATTGCGATCCTTCATCCAGGAATACGTAGACCTGGCGTGTGTCTCCAATCAAGAGTGCATAATTGCACTATTATTAAGAAGAAGAGTAAGCTACTAGAGGGCTTCTCTTCACTGCATTGCGTAACGGTGCTCCGCCCACAATACGCGAATGCTCCCCCGTTTGGAGGGGTCGACCAAATCGACATTTCATACCCCCTCCGTTTGGTGGGGGGGGGGGGTAGCAGAAAAGAGGTCCCCTCTTGGTCATACATTAACACGTGGTCCGATTCTGGGGGGGTCTACCCGACCTCGGCGAGGGGTCTACCCCTGAAAAAATCCAAAATTTTAGTGGGGTCTGCCCCGAAATTAGCAAAAATTTTAAATTTTTAAGGGTTTTGACCAAAAATTAACAAAAAATGGCAATTTTTAGCGATTTTCAAGAAATTTTTTGAAAAAATCGCTAAAATTTGCTAAAAAATTACCAATTTTCAGTGAAAATTGCTGATCCCTCGTTCCCTCGTCCCAGTAGGTCCATCTACGCACGCACCGCTGCCGGGATACTCACAGATTCCTCAGGATTGCGTCTGGATTCTTCTGCTGCTGCTCCAGTCTATGCTGTTTGGCATGGTAGTTAGCAAAAGGGAATGCATTCCTCAAGCAAATCACTCCCAGAATCTTCCCGAGACCAGTGTGGGCTTTGTACCAGCTCCGGGTTCGACAAGATCCTGTCCTTCAACTGGAAACAGCTCACATGAACGGCAGGCTGACTGGCTCTCTGCGCTATCCTTAGCTGATCGAGAGACTGGGATGGTGGGTTACCGCGGACATCTCGAGACATTCCGTTTCCGTACCGCATGTGGAAGAACGCCGAATGACCCACTTCCGTAATGGGATTTTCGATAGCAGAGCCGATGCACTGCACTAACATGATCTCTCCATCGAGCGACAGATTAAATCAGTCTCTGGAAAGAGTCCAGGCCAGGTCGCCATTTCGGAGGGCATCATAGAGCGGGCTGGCAAAGGAAACAACACCGAACTGAAAATGCTCCAGTGCCACAGTAAGCAGAAGTTCCTCCAGAGTTGAAACGTAAGGGTTGGTGTAGTCGTATCGGGAGAAAGGTGGATAGCAGATGAAGCGTCTGCCTATATCCGTAGCACGGCGACGTCTAAGATCAACTCTCGGACGCTTCGCGCTATTGTTTCCGCCACCGCCTGAGGGTTTTGACCGAGTCTCTGAATAAGACGACGTCATTCCACCTCCTCTGAGGCTCTCTCCATGCAGAGGTCATTCGAACCTAGGACCAGAACAACATCGCAGGATTCAACATCGTCCAGTCCCTTCCCCACCTCTTCCAGGACCTGAAGACGATCTGCATTCTTCAGACCTGGCTTGCACTGAAGAGAGATTTGACGCGGGAAGCAAGGATCAGCCTGATCAATCAAATCATTGGCAGGCGACAAGGGACCGATCTGGACAGCCAACCTGTCGCGAGGGTCCAGCAACAGGAACCTGAAAGCACAAAGAAAAGCAGTCAGAGATGTTCATTTGAAACAACGGAACAGCCACCGACGCAGCAGTACTACCATTATTAGAACTATGGTGCAACTGCATTCGCGTTCTAAACTCAGACCTCGTCTAAGTTTATGCGCGCGTTTAACGAAACAGGTATAGACTAAACAAATGATTTTGTTTAAACAAAGCAAGCATTGCGCCTACGTCCCGATAGTGACCACAGCTATTGCTCAGCGAGTCATTAGACAGCTATTAGTCATTAGACAGCATTAGACAGCATTAGACAGACATACAGCCTATCCAGCCTCAGCGCAAAACAGTAGACTCCCTACTCTACCATATTTATTATACATTGAGGATAGCTCATTTATAGTACAATCAAATGCTAATTTCATTGGTTGGATGGAAAGTTCAGCTCAACCCGATCTCAACCCCTTGCCGGCATATAAACAAACACTCTGGCTGCGCACATTCTGCAATAACATTGTTTCGCAGATTTCAGATATTTTTATTCAATTTAAATATTTGGAAAAAATGCTGAGATGATTTACTGGAATATATACCTGGCAAAATTTTCGAAACTTGAAGAGCAAATATATATAATAAATAACGTAAAACATATACAAAGGTTGGGTGGGAAAAATCCATTAAATGACCTTGAAACATTAGAATTAAGATATTATGAAAAATATCTGAAAAGTATATGTGCAAGTCACGGTTTTTTGCAATTCTTTCAGTGTAAAGGTAAACTATGTATATATAGTTGTCACCCGGAGAGAACACCACTCTAATCTCCAGAAGGTCCATTAATAATATGATGTATAACTCAAAAATGTGACATACCCAACTGTCCAAGAATCCATCAGCACAATAATAGGTTGTTCTAAAGTCTCCAGCAGTAGTGATATTGTCATGTACGTATTTTGAAAATGCTTAATTACTTAAGGTTAATTAAGCAGATCCAAGCAAACATACTCGCAATTAAATATATAAGATGCCATCAAATGATTAATGCAAGTGCACTCGTGCAGTGCGTTCCCGCACTTCTCCAGAACAGCTGAGATCAAGATGTGGCTGTTACTCTTGGTACGAGAACGAGACTACTACTGTGCATATCAGCCCGTCACCGATGTGGTGGAATTTGTGAGGGGCCTACTTTGCATCCAGAAACATGGTTGCAGGCAGAGGTTTTTAGTTTAAAAGTTCGACTTGTTGTAGTGGGGGGGACGGTATCCAATAAACACTGCCCCAAAAGTGGGTGGCCCCTGCCTTCTTCTTGTATTAAATTTTGCTTGTCCTAAACATCAGAATTACAAGGCCATATTTCTAAGGTATTCTTTTCTGGCTTTGGTGGCAATAGTTGTTTTACACAATTTTGACCATTTTATCACTAATGTAATGAGGCGGCGTTACGTCAGCCCTCTAAATGTGATAATTATGTTGAGTGAAGTTGTTTTGATAGAAAGGTTATTTTATAAGTGATTGTGTGAAATTTGAAGTGAAATTGTCTTGAAAATCTGTTTGAAATTGTTAGTAATTTTTATCAGCCATCCTGGTCACTAGGTGGCGCTATGCGTATGTCTATTTTTTGATTGGCGGAGTCCCTAGACGTTTGTCTCTTTTAAAGGGTCCCAAAAGTATCCAATCAAATTCAATCAGTATGTTTCGAAACTAGTTCTTTCTGCCTATGTGTCCTGCTAGTCAGTCTTGTGTTTGTCTTCACGGAGTCCAGTCGTGTGTCTTTTCATACTCTGCCCCTGCGCGTCTATATTATTATTGTTTGGAATTTTTACTCAAGTGGTGACCATTTTTGTCTTCCTAAATTTATTGAGCTCTAGGGTGACCCTGTAGAGCCTTTCATTCTACAATTGAAATTTTGTTCCTTTCTAGTTTCTGAACTCTTCTATTAGGCTTTCTCCCCGTAGTTTCTATGAGTTTTCTGTAATTAACCGTGACGACTTAGGGACATTTCATTTTGTCATTTTGTGTGGGTTGATTCATAGGGTTTTGAAAGCCATTGTTTAGTTAATTTTTGGTTCTATGAAAATTTATTGGAATTGATTATTTTATATTTGCAAGTTCTTTGAAAAGTTTGTCGGTAACATTTTAATTTTGTATGGCTTTCTTCCCTCTTTTTTACGCACAGTTTTTGGGGGTCTCCCCCAGTATCAAGCACACTTTTGTTATATTAACTGTGGTCCATTTCAGACTTTTTAGGGCGTCCTTTTAGTTAGGTTTTTGTATAAGAATTGCATAGTCGGTAATTAGGGATTTTCTGAGTTTTTATTGGGTAGGCAGATTATATTATCAAGAGTACAATATTATCAGCAAATTTGGGGTAGTTCATCTTTAACTGAGTCTTTGCTCTTCATCGGCGGTTGGACTCCGTTACACTTAGGATATTTTCGAGAGATTCGCTGAGGTCGGCTGGAACTACATCTCCAGGTTCGACGTTCTTGTGCGCAGTTTCCCACTCGTAAAGCTTGGTTAGTCAGTACACTGCCAACTTTGTACTAAGTTGGTTTATTTTTTCACTACAAACGAAATTTTTTAGTGGATGCTACAAAACTGAAGTGACTTAGAACATTTTCAGAAAACTCATCGTCCCCCCCTAATAAATATTGTGTCCCGTCAAAGGCTCCCCGAAGAAAACTTCCCTAGAATGACTAATGTTAAAATTACTTGAGGGTATTAAGGATACGTTATTTGGAATTAAAAAATCTGGATGGCGTTGTGGGAGTCGTCGCCTTGCGCCTCCTCGCTCCCCCTCATCCAAACAAGTGTAAAACAGCCACATCTATTGTTCTTTTACGCAAATTCTGAATAATTCCCTCCGTCCACCAATCGCAGAGCCAAAGCTTAGCTGCGCAACAATTACCGTCAAACATCTACAATTTTTAGTATTTTCAAAAATATTTAAGAATTACTACTATATTTAAAGTTATTAGTGCGTGTCTCATTTGTTACTATGTATGTCTGAAATGTTGGCAAAGTGTAAAGGTGTGACTCAAAAGTGGGGCTGTACACCTCGACTTAGCAGTCCCACAAATATTTTAAGCATTGCGAATTAATAATCGGTGTCTCCTTGCCTCATTTTGTCCTCACCACTAACTAACTGTCGTATGTCTGTCTAATGCTGTCTAATGCTGTCTAATGACTAATAGCTGTCTAATGACTCGCTGAGCAATAGCTGTGGTCACTATCGGGACGTAGGCGCAATGCTTGCTTTGTTTAAACAAAATCATTTGTTTAATCTATACCTGTTTCGTTAAACGCGCGCAGAAACTTAGACGAGGTCTGAGTTTAGAACGCGAATGCAGTTGCACCATAGTTCTAATAATGGTAGTACTGCTGCGTCGGTGGCTGTTCCGTTGTTTCAAATGAACATCTCTGACTGCTTTTCTTTGTGCTTTCAGGTTCCTGTTGCTGGACCCTCGCGACAGGTTGGCTGTCCAGATCGGTCCCTTGTCGCCTGCCAATGATTTGATTGATCAGGCTGATCCTTGCTTCCCGCGTCAAATCTCTCTTCAGTGCAAGCCAGGTCTGAAGAATGCAGATCGTCTTCAGGTCCTGGAAGAGGTGGGGAAGGGACTGGACGATGTTGAATCCTGCGATGTTGTTCTGGTCCTAGGTTCGAATGACCTCTGCATGGAGAGAGCCTCAGAGGAGGTGGAATGACGTCGTCTTATTCAGAGACTCGGTCAAAACCCTCAGGCGGTGGCGGAAACAATAGCGCGAAGCGTCCGAGAGTTGATCTTAGACGTCGCCGTGCTACGGATATAGGCAGACGCTTCATCTGCTACCCACCTTTCTCCCGATACGACTACACCAACCCTTACGTTTCAACTCTGGAGGAACTTCTGCTTACTGTGGCACTGGAGCATTTTCAGTTCGGTGTTGTTTCCTTTGCCAGCCCGTTCTATGATGCCCTCCGAAATGGCGACCTGGCCTGGACTCTTTCCAGAGACTGATTTAATCTGTCGCTCGATGGAGAGATCATGTTAGTGCAGTGCATCGGCTCTGCTATCGAAAATCCCATTACGGAAGTGGGTCATTCGGCGTTCTTCCACATGCGGTACGGAAACGGAATGTCTCGAGATGTCCGCGGTAACCCACCATCCCAGTCTCTCGATCAGCTAAGGATAGCGCAGAGAGCCAGTCAGCCTGCCGTTCATGTGAGCTGTTTCCAGTTGAAGGACAGGATCTTGTCGAACCCGGAGCTGGTACAAAGCCCACACTGGTCTCGGGAAGATTCTGGGAGTGATTTGCTTGAGGAATGCATTCCCTTTTGCTAACTACCATGCCAAACAGCATAGACTGGAGCAGCAGCAGAAGAATCCAGACGCAATCCTGAGGAATCTGTGAGTATCCCGGCAGCGGTGCGTGCGTAGATGGACCTACTGTGACGAGGGAACTTCTGGCTACAATACCTGCTACCTTTGAACGACCCTTCACTGTTGATGGGTTGGGCGGGATATGCTGCCAAAACATCAGTCTGGGGTTCTAAAATGGAGGTAGACGCAACGATACCAGACCTGACTTCGACAGTGCCCGCCAGAAATACTACGCATCTATTGCCCCCTCTCCGGCTTTGGTGAGGCTCTGAGCCGCGGCAAAAACAGATTCGACAGACTCGAAGGGGACTATAAAGTCGAAGTGATCGGACTGGCTGGAGTATCGTACAGACTCACCAAACATTTCCACAAAATTCATGAATCGCGCAATGCGTTGGACGTTGAGTGGTTTATCAGTGAAGCCGCTCTGTATCTAAGCGAACCGTTTTATGGGTATGTCAGCTTTAACTCCACAGCGAGTGCAGAGGGTTTCCGGAAAGTTGAGAAAAAACGTCTCGAAAGTCGTCACCAAATGTCTCGAAAGTTGAAAAATTAAAAATCAAAATTGTCTCAAAATATTTCAAAACTTTCTAGAAATATTTGAAAAATGTCTCGAAACATGTGGATAAATTTAGCACTTTATAGAAAATTTTGTAACTTTCTAGAAACATTTCAAACTTTCTAGAAACATTTCAAATTTTCTAGAAATATACCAAACTTTCTAGAAATATTCCGAACTTTCAGGAAACATTTCATATATTTTGAGACATCACAAACTTTCGAGATGTACTCAAAACTTTCTAATTTGCATATTTCGAGTCATTTCAGTCTAGAAATTTTCAAACTTTCGAGAAACTCAACAACTTCTCTTGGTGGCATTCCCGACAGGTGACAATGTCATATTTCCGGTTTCGTTGATTTCAACACATTTCGTTGTTTGGTTGGTATAGTTTAACGAGTTTATACCATTAAAGATTCATGTCTCAAGGTTTTTGAGCAATTTCATCTCAAAATGGAGCCTTCATGTCAAACTCATGTGAAATTGACAACGTTTCAACTTTTAGTGTAGTGGCAATGAAATGTCGAAACTGGGCAGAGCAATCCAGCATCAGCTGGTTTAGCCAGAAAGCTCCAGTCATATGCTGTGATTTGTTGGAATTATGACTTTGAATTAGACCTTTAGATTTTTTTAAATAACCTTTGAAGTTCTCAGACTTCCAAAGTTGGGCGGCGTTTTCGTGTGTCGCTTTGAATATTTTGAATATTGACTATCGACAAAACAGGCACGTAAACTCAAGGTGCTTTCGTCAGGTTTTGTCAAGGTTCTTCAAAAAAGCCACACACGAAAGCCCAGGCCAAAGTGGACCGTCTTCAAGCATAAAAAACGGAGGTTGTCAAGTTTGACCAGTGCTACAAATATTCAAAGTTCTAAACACGAAATTTTTATTTCAACAAGCAACAGTATATGGCTGAATCTTTCCTATGATGTCAACTTATTATGGTTAGCTTTGCCCAGTTTCAAGATATTTTTGTCACTAGAGTTTTGGTAATCTTCTGCTTTTTCGCATAGAACACGAATGGACGTTAGTTAACTGCCAGTCAAGTATCAAATATCTGTTGAACGATATTGTTGATTAGTCTAGCTCACTTTAGACTGCAATTGTTGCCGCAACGTCGGCAAATTTGGGCGCTGGCTCTAATTTGATCGGTCAGATACCCCTCAGTTTAAAAACAAATTTTTTTAGAATATGACATAATACTTCAGATAAATTGTAAGCTCTCCATGCAGGAATAAATCCTGCTCGTAGAACCATGCCTCGCAATTGCTTCTATTTTAGCAAAGTACTGTTAACCATTTCATAAGGTCACTGGCAGCAGTGGTCTTGTTTCTCCTTAAAAAGCCTTCATCGAAGCTTCTGAGCCTGATGTTTTATCTTGAAACTCTTTGAAACGACAATGTTTTTATTTATAGATATTTATAGGTATTTAGATATGTATGACGACCAAATCAAACCAAAAACTTGACGTGATGTTAATTTGCGTAAACTTACTTCAGTGAGCTGTAGCACCATTCTTGGTCATACTCAAACTCCACATACTTAATAGTCCCTAACTTTCGGAGAACTGAACGAAACAACTCAAAATTCAAACCTGATACGAAAGTCACATGTGGCTGATATTTGTGTAAAACTGGACGAAATTCGCTATCTAAAAAATCTTCATGATGAATCTCCTTCCCTAATTTACTCAAGCAGGATGGATTGAATTTTAAAGGCAGTTTTCACTATGCATTTACGTCAAAAATCAGTCGGTTTTGCTAAAATCAATGTAGGGGGGCTACGAAGGGGTTGGCACGACATCGTCGGAGAGAGCTGCTTTTTTGCCCAACGTTAGCCAACATATCAAAGTAAAAATGTTTAGGGTGGGCAACAATATATCTCATATACAGTTTTTTGGCAGGTCGACATAGTACAAATTTTGGTGCGAAAAATGGGTTTTTTCAAAAAGCTTTTCTGTCTCGGCTCTGATTGATTAACGGTTTGGCCAATTCTGAAATGTTTTGCCACGAATGTTAGCTGTTATTAGTCTAAATACTAAAAGTATTCCGGCTTTCGAGCGTTGCTTCCTTCTTCAGCAATAACAGGTCAAAGCTTGAAATTTGGCAAAAAGTTGCGAGGTGACCGTGCGCCGTTTTCGATCTAATAAAATTGACAGCCCCTAGCCTGCCCCTGCTTTTTACCGGTTATTAGGCTCTAATTGGGACAAACTGTGACTAAGCTTCGAGGGTCTTGGTTTTCCGGTTAGTGTGCTAGCTCAGTCTATGTTAAGAAATAACCCTTATTTTTAGGCTTGAAAAGCTACCTGATCCTGAACAAAGCAAAAATGGGATCAAAAATTTTTTGTTTCCGATTTTGCTGAAAAGGGTTCTTTTACCGCTTAAAATGCGCTTACCAATGTCTTATGGCTTTTTGGAGATTTTGGATCTTCAACCCTACTTCGAGAAAGCAATCTAGCATTTCTAAGCACTGGGAGGAGGCTTAGGGCCCTAACTTTCTGCACATCTTGGTACAGTCACTGGCGTATAACGTGCAAAGTTTCAGACAATTCAGCCAAACTACTTTGCAGTAATTGATTCACATCTTCGAAATACCATCAAATAACAGTGACTAGTGTTTTAGAACGGCCGGGAGGAACCGGCCGGCCGCCGGCCGTCGAAAAATGTCACCGGCCGGCCGGCCTGCCGTTGGCCGTTCTTGGCCGGCGGCCACCGGCCGGCTGGCCGGCGGCTAACAACACATTTTTCAGTGTCTGAGCCAGAAAATTGCAAAGTATTTATATTGTGCATTACAAAGACAATGAAAATAATTTGTACCTTGTCTATTTTGATAAAGTTCACCTTCAGTCTTGAATTTGCTTTGTAAATATTTGTAGCTCTGTTCAAATTGCAGTGTTAACTACAAATATTTGTGATAGGCCGGCGGCTGAACGGCCGAAGGGCCAGCGGCTCAACCGGGCTCAGACGGCCGTGCTCAGAAGGCCCAACGGCTCAGACGCTCAGCCGGGCCGCCGCTGGCTGCCCGGCCGTTCTAAAACACTAACAGTGACTATATCGATAACGTAAACTAACACTACCAACGTATGGATTAACGAAATCACATAATTTTTACATAAGCTGAGACAAATGCTTGGAGAAAATTTGGGCTCATTTGGTGAACGACAGTTCATAAGACGTTAGCTAACCGAAACCCGTATGGACCTACCACGCCCAATTTTTCGCACTTTGATCGTACCGCACAGAAAAGTTTACATTGGTCTAGAGATTATTTTACACAATGTCAAAGCACTTTATGTCAGGACTATCTCTGCAAGATTTGGGCACCGTACCTTACACATAATTTTTAGCAAAGCTTGTATGCATGTCATGGAACGACAAAACTAACATGCGAAAACTCCAAGACCAGGACGCTACGTTGCTATTGGAGTCCGTTCAAGCTTTAAACTATTTTGCAGCAAGAATAATACTTTAACTAGCTCTTCCAACACCGAACTTCTATTTAAATTCGTAGCCCCCCATAATGTCATTTCATGAGTTAAGACTGAGAAACAGAAAAGAAGACAATAATTCAATTAATTTTAAAATTACTATTTATGGGCCATCGGCTGTAGAATTTGAAAGATAATGGTTTTTCTTGAAGGCATTCATTCATTTCTTGCAGAGTGGCTGCTGTTCAAGTTGGAGTACTGATATTTAGAAATACCCGAAAAGAACCCTTGTTAATTGCTACGATTGCTAGTTTCGAACTACAGGAATCGCTTGGAAAAGTTGACAGTATGTGGTGAGAGTTAATTCAAGCTGCGCTTCCAGTAGTGCCTGTGGTATCAGCTATATGTCATAAATTGTCTCGGAGCATTCGTCAACCATAGCTCAATAAATCTATTTGGAATTTAAGTTGGAGCTGCGGCATAATTTAACATAACTTACAGCACTTTCAGCTCATGCCCACTTTTGGACGAATCTGTCTAACTTGAAGCAATAAACACACATCTTTGAAGTAATTGACAGCAAATGAAGGTGGAAAGACTGTGGGATCAATTTAAATTTAAAGATAGCAAATAAATAATTCAAATTTGAAATAAATTGGAGAAAATCGGGGCTTATTTGGGCAGCCACGGTTCACAAGATGGCTAAAGTACTTTTTTAAAAGTAAAATTTGCAGGTACTCTCTAATCATTAATTTTTGATTATCAAAGATGGCTGTATAGAGTCGAAGGTTCTTTACGAAGCTCTGCAGATTTTGTTTTAAATTTCAATTTTAATTAATAGTATCAGTTAGTATCAAATAGAAAACAAATCTCCTTAAAACATTCTTTTATTTCAGATGTTCTCCTTTATATTCACACTGCGAGTTTCCCATTGTGAATTATGCGGTGGAGTTTCCATCATGTTTCCTCATGTCCAAAGAGTTTATTCTTTCATATATATAGAAACAAATGCACAGGAGGTAAACAGCTGTCCCAAAACATAAGTCAAAGTATGCATGAATGTGAGGGTAGAGTTTGCTTGCACGTCTATATTGTAAAAGTAGCACACTCTCAAAGCACCTTTGCAAATTTTCGTATTATTTGCAAAAGTATATCATAAGTCATAAACATATAGGCATTGTAGGAGATTTTGAGATAGACTAGTTGTGATGGACATCACACTAAAGATATATTCAGACTTTGAGTTATGGTACTTGTACTTAGACGTTGGAGTTATATTTTAAGTACAGAAAATAGTGAAACGAGATTCAGAAGTAAGATTACTTCCACAAGTAAGATAGAGTCGAGTACTTAATACTCAAAAACTTTAAAAATTTTTATTTTTTCAGTAGTTGGGATTGTGTATACTTATATAAATAATTGCAGTAATTTCGAAAAAATAGCTAAAATTTAACTTGAAAAGGAAAAAATCAGCATTTTTCATCAAATATAGAATTTTGGTCAAAATAAAATTTTTCATACGCGATTAAAATATTTATCAGTATGAATGGGAACACTAGTAAGGTTGTAAAGCGATATTTCAAGGCATTGTTATTATTTTTGGGATAAAGTTTCAAAGATAAAGGTAAAACCTTCAAAATACGGTAAACGACACCAGCACCTTAAGGTGGTGATCCGTTTTGACACATATTGCGGGTTAACGGCTCAAATTAAGATGAAATTTGAAAAATTTATTTCAGCCTGCAAAAAATCTAGAAAGTAATATACTTCTTCTAAAATGCAGTAAAAAAATTTTGGAAAACCAAACTTGGTTTCATTGTATTCATTAAAAAGAGTAAATATTATGCTAAATTTTGATATAAAATGACTCCTTAACTCCAAGTAATGAATCAGTAATAATGGTTGAAATTTGATATCTCCAAAAGGAATCACCACCGTAAGGTACTGGCATTGCTTTGTGTAAATTTGATCCTATATGCTTCAATTCCTTATTTTGGTGCTCTATAACATTCTCGGACCAGTTCCTAATTTTTAGGTGAAAAGATAAGAAATTTTTTGGTTTTTATAATTTTACTCTCAGTACGTAGACGATACGCCGGATTGGTTGTAATGGCTGGTAAGAGATCACCGAAATGAACAAGTTTCGTGCTGTTTATAATGGTTAAGTCATTATGAGCCAAAAACTTTTTGGGGGTCAGAAAATGGTTATTTTTGAGGAAATCAGTTTTTCAAAATTACTGCCGAATCTTTTACGGACGATTTCGGTTTATTTATACTCAATCCATACCCAGTCTCTTTGCGCATCTTAGCAATGCCTACTAGCTGGAGTTCGTTGCTTTGAGCTAAAGATTTGGAAGAAAACCCATTCTTGGCAAAACTGCCATTATTTTGTTATGAAAATTGATTTCTCAAAAACTACCTAATGGATTCCCGTGATTTTTGGCAGATTAAAAATTCGCACTATTATTTTTCTTGGTTTGGGCTAAAACTTATCAAGTTGTGAGAGAACTCAATGCAAGTTGCGAAATTTTGTGTCACCGCACGTTTGGCGGATTTTCTGGGGCATAAAGACCTATTGAGAAAAATCCAAAAAATATCCTTCGCCCCACATGTCCTTCATACACAAAAACAACTTTTGGCCGATTCTGCAATTTTGAGAAATCGATGTTCAAAAATTTTGGTCTATATTTAACCCTTTATGTCAAATAGTTTTTGCTAGTTTTTTTGCTAAGTTTGCGAGTTTAGGTAAACTCATGTGAATAAATAATGGTATAAAGAGTTAAAATGTTAATAAAGTAAATGTTATAAGCCTTAAAACAGTTCATAAAACTCTTTCTAGCTCCAAAAATTGCGAACGTTATAGCGTTTCAAAAAATCACCACAAAATCAAACATAGTCAAACACTTCAAGCAGCATGCTGGGTTTGGTTTAGAGGGAGGATGCCTAGAAATTGCCAAATTTTTAGGATTTTTGGTCAAAATTTTCTAACATTTTCCGGCTCCATCGAAATTTATTCCAAAAATCGTCTATTTTGATGCTAAAACTTAATTTTTGAGACTTTTTAGCATTGTTATAGCAGTACGTATTTGTTGAAAACAGGCTATTTATACTGTATTTTCAACATTTTTCGCTCATTTGTCCCCCCACTTTTGTTCTTCCATCCACTCGTCCACTCCCACTTATGTTTGTTTTTCTAAAAGTTCTCAAAATATTGTCATTTGTCTCGAAATATTTTCATTTGTCTCGAAATATTTTTATTTGTCTCGAAATATTTTTATTTGTCTCGAAATATTTTTCATTTGTCTCCAAATATTTTCATTTGTCTCCAAATATTTTCATTTGTCTCGAAATACGTTTTTACAAAATCTAGAAAGATTTGTGAAATGTCTCAAAAGATTTTCAAAAAGTCTAGAAAGTTGAAAATCTTTCGAGACAATAATATCACGAAATCTGAAAAATATTGCTGAGACAAATCACAACTTTCGGAAATCCTCTGCACTTGCTGTGGAGTTGAAGCT